>CM075817.1:43348481-43576481 GCA_037975025.1 Excoecaria agallocha | reverse complement strand
AAACTGAAAACAATAGAAGGTATATCCAGCGTATAAGGGTAGCACAAAACTATGTTTATAGTCATAAAATAGAGAAACAAAGGTAAAAGTCATACCTTATTCTAGGTTTGCATAAAATGTGAATTCGAATAGCATCCAAACCAAAATAGGATTGAAAACATTAATCAGAAGAATGCATTTGATTTGCTTTATGCCTCAAGCCCATCAAAAAGTTGTCTCGCTTTATGTCATGATAAAGGAAACCTCGAGAGTGCATATACTCAACTCTGTTTATCTAAAAGAAATTTAGAAAAACAAACATAAGTGCAACAGCTATTTTATTAGTAAATCTTTCTTAAAACTGGATGCTTACCAATTGATGTGCAAGCATTAAAACTATTTTCAAGGAAAACTTACTATTGCAATAATTAAATAAATCTTCTAGGCTTGATCCAAGAAGATCAGTAACCATGACATGGATCTTGTCATAACTGTACAAAAAGCAATCTATAATTGTACTAGGTATCTTTTACACTTTATACTTGAAAATGGAGGATAATATGAAAAATCAATCAAAATGGCAGCATTTTAACATGAAATCTAGTAATTTGACACCAAAATTACAGAGCAAACACAAGAATTTGGAGTATCAAATCAAATTTAACACAAGAATTTGGAGTATCGAAGCAATTGTCAAGGAAGACATGTATATATTTGCTACTTCAAAATGTTTAACATTAGATATTTGTTGCTTCAAAGTTCCATTTCCTTTCTCAAATAGAACAAAAAAATCCAGTCAGCATGCAAAACATGAAGCTGAGGCAATTCATTAACTATATTATTATATAGTATAATAACAAATCAGTGGTATCCAATGATCAGGTGACCCACAAAATAAAAAAATATTATCAAGTGTTATCAACATGTGTCTGAACTACACCAAATTCTCATCCAGAACTATCATTGTCACCTTCTGCATAGCATATCTAAATCTTAAAGCAATAAAAGATTTTGCAGAAACATGAAGCCACAGCTCGAGACATGCATGTAGAGAAAATTATGTATCAAGAGAATATCAACTCTTCAAACAATTCTCCTTGTAGAAAAATATATTTACAAGAAATTAAACACTAGATTCTGTCATAAACCATTTAATGCATAAAAAGAGATAATGAGACATTAATCATGCTAAAGAAAGAATGATCATCTAAAAAACAGTATTATAAAAAGAAAATATTAAATGCTACAGATTAATATTTTAGAGCAATCAAACTATTTCCCTTTAAGAAGCAAATAAAATCAACAGATAGAAGCTGCAGCCAGAATAAACTATTTTTTCTCGTTTCAAGATAGTTTTTTTTTCAGAAGCTGGGAATCTGTATCTGTTCACTCAAATTCAAATGAAACTTAAGTTAAAGTTTATAAACAAATTAAAGATTATGAACTATTCATACCTTGATATGATTGCAGCAACTTATGCGGTCTGCCAGAAAGCCCACCAAATTGAGGCTTCCTATTACGTTCAATGTGGCCTGCTAGACGTTTACGACAGCTATGCTTACCCTTATCAAATTCAACCAGCAAACGAAACTTGATTAATCAAATACACAAGAGAAATAAAACAACCGAAGTAAAAGATAGAATAATTATTTTAGGTAACAGAGTCATAAAAGTAATAGCATTACAGGATAAAACTTAGACTAGTCATATGCTTGAGACATAATGGCATGAAAAATTAAACCTTTTGACAGCCAAAACTTCATAGCTCTATAAGTTGTTGACTGGAAACATAAATTCCTTTCATACAGTCACTTCTATTCCATTTTTGATTCATTTTTCCCAACTAAAATTGAAAACCACAGACATTTGCCGGTATAATCTTGAAGCAGTTTATTCCATTTAACTTCAAGACATACAGAATCTTTTAAGAAAAAATAAATTTTCAACTTAAGTACGTGAGATTGCCATCAAAATTAGTTACAAATAAGAAATGGGTTGTCAGCCAAACTTTAAATTTCTCTTCTGATTCCTTCGCAACAAACAGTAGCATATCCAGTGAAACAAAAAAGGAGAAGAACACATAAAAAATTATTCAAAAAAAGGCAACAAAATCGATGTTTCCTTACCAGAGAAGAAAATAGAGAAAGAAAGAGAGAGTAGAAAATCAAGAATGGAAAGATGAGTTCGAAGCAGGTAAAGAGAAACTGGAAGTCAACATGATTTCCACTATACACACACTGGTCTCAAAAGCATGTCCTTAGGACTACATCATCAATCATGAAATAAATAAAATTACTCGCTAAAGAATTTGATAGTAATCATAGAGACCGAGAGAGGACACAAGAAAGAGAAGTGAAATGCATACCTCAATGGACGAAACCGAACCGTAGCGCTAACATTTTCTTTAGATCTCTTAAAATCCAAAGCAACACTTTTTGAGTAAAAATACTATGGTTTGCTATGAGCAGAGGAAGATGCAATAGAGCTGATAATTATGAATTATATAATATTTTTAGTATGATTTTAGATGTTTAAGTGAGTTAATTTAATTTTAATTTGGTTGAATTTTAGTTTAAATGTTTGCATTTATGTTTTAAAGAGCTAATTGTAAGTTTTGGTATTTTTTCAAAGTTAAATTGAAGTTATGGGTTAAATTTGTAAAATTGGAAAGTTAATGCTAGTAAATCTTACGTGAAGTCCAATGAAGTAATAAACGGCCATACTTAAAAATTATATGAGATATTAAACAGCCGCGTGTGAAGACGAGTCAAGCAAGATACCAGTTGAGTGACCGTGCACCTGAAGACCATTTTCCTCATCATAGATTTTGCCATGCATGGGAAGGCAAAAATCAGCGAGTGGCCGTGCAACCCAATGAATGAGGATGCATGGCAGTGCAGCAAATAAGGCAGGATTTTGAGTGGCTGTGCAAAAGAGTCCGATACATTGACGAAACTTCCAATTTAAGTAGAAGTCTTTTCCTATTCTAATTCAGGAAGTTTAGAAGGCTATTATGTCTTATTTTGGCTATAAATAGACAACTCAAATACCAAAGCAAGGATCATCATTATCAATTAGGAGAAAGACAGAGCTCAATAGTTTTTAGTTTTTACGTAGTTTTTGAATTCTTTCTTCTGTTCTTATTCAGTATTTTTCTTTTAACTTTGTTTTAGTTTTTAAACATGCTTAGTGAGTAGTTTTCTCTAACTTTTGGTAAAAGATACTTGAATTCTTAACTATTTATTGTTATGACTTAGTTTGTGCTTAAATTTAATACAAGTCTTGATTATTTCTTAGTTATTGAGCACAATCTTATCACTTGTTAGCTGAATCTTGGTTGTTAACTTGTTTAATTATTGGTTAATAATTGATTTTTGGTTTAATCATTGATATGTATGTTATTAGGTTAGTTTACTTATATTGATGCATGATTATGTTCTTAACTAGATATAATTATGTATTAATTAAGGTACGTTAAGGCGAAGAAAAGTATAACTAAGAATAGGTGGAAATTGAATTTACTTGAAAAAAGGTTTAATAGACATTTAGGAGATTTAACTCAGATCTTTATGCTAAGTATTAGATTATTCTTAATAAGAAAGTTTTAATGCTTGGAATGATAATCTTAAGTTAAGTTATCTTGTTTTATTCATCGGAATTCTTCATAATCACTTGTGTTTCTTTTGAATTAAGTCATGACAATATAGCTTAAAGTGGATAGTCCTTTAGTGAAAGTTGCTTTTAATATTGATTTTTACCTCGTTTAATTATTTGCTTTCGTTTGAGTTCAATTTAATTGTTTTAAAATCTTTCATTATTTTAGTTTATTATTTTCAGTTTTAAAGTTCTGTTTTTAGTTTTCAACCAACTACACAACTTTGGGATTTCTTTTCTTTCTTTTACACACAAATTTCATTCTAAAATTAAAATCATTCATACATATACAAGTTTCTCTTGGATTCGATATTTTGGGGTCATAATTATATTTTTCTATATTATTAGCCGATATAGTACACTTGCTAAAAATCGGTCAAGAGCTCTGACTGTCTACAAATGTTTCCAAAAATTGCTTTGATGATGACGTAGTTGAAGAATAAGGAGAATTAGTATCCGGTGAGGGAGAGGGCGAGGGAGAGGGAGAGGGAAGGCAGATGGCAAGCAGAGAGAGAAGAAAAAGTCAATATTTATACCTAGGACAAATTGAAAAATACCAATGGAATGAGTATTCGATTGCAATTTTAGAAACGAAAAAAATTCCGTTGGTATTTTTGGTCTCAAAATTTTTTCATCTTCTTAGGACCAAAAATACCAACGAAATTTTATTTCCGTTGGTAAAATTGCAATTAAATAATTTTTCGTTGCAATTTTAGCAACGAAAATTAAATTTCATTGGTGTTTTTGGTCCAAAAATTTTTTCATCTCCTTTAAAATCAAAAATACCAATGGAATTTAATTTCTGTTGCTAAAATTACAACAAAAAAGAGAATTTAATTTCCGTTGCTAAAATTGCAACGAAAAAGCTTTCTCGTTGCAATTTTAGCAACGAAAAAAAATTTCGTTAGTATTTTTAGTCCCAAAATTTTTCCATGTTAATTAGGACCAAAAATACCAATGGATTATAATTTCGGTTGCTAAAATTGCAACCGAATAGTTTTTTCGGTTGCAATTTTATAAAATTAAATTCCGTTGGTATTTTTGATCCCAAAATTTTTTCATTTCCTTTGGGACCAAAAATACCAACAAAAATAAAATTTTATTGGTATTTTTTGTCCTGAAATTTTTTCATGTCATTGGGACCAAAAATACCAACAAAATTTAATTTTGGTTGCTGAAATTGCAACCAAATATTTTTTTTGTTGCTAAAATTGCAACCGAATATTTTTTTGTTGCAATTTTAGCAATGGAAAAAAATTCCGTTGGTAATTTTGGTTTCCAAATTTTTTCGCCATCTGTTGGTGTCTTATTTAGCAACGGTATAGTGATTTCGTTGTAAAATTTCGTTGCTAAATTATGGCGCTAAAAATTTCCTCCACTTTTAGTGACGGAAGATAACCAAATATATTTTCGTTGCTAATTCTGCAAAGTTTAAACAATTTTAGCAACAAAAATTAATTTATGTTGCTAAATAGCAACGGAATTGGATTTTCGTTGCTAATTTAGCAACGGAATCAATTTCGTTACTATTTTCTTGTAGTGAATAAAGCTCAAACCATTGATCTCTAAATCGAATTGTTTGAAGGGGGAACAAATGATAATACTCTAAAAACTAAATAAATCGCAAAGGCCCAAACAAAATCTCAGCCCAAAGATCAAGGCATATTTATACAAAGGCTCAGCACGTGGCAAGTGGACGACTGAAAGGCAATCACAAGATGACCGATTGGACTAACATAACTAAATGTCACATTTGTCCACTAATATGCTGCGGAGTCCATGCCTCCAACCTACTTTCTGTCTCATCGTCGTCTAAGCTTCTCGAGGAACCCTGGCTCAACACTAGAAACGAGTATGTCCGATCATATGAGACCTCTCCCTGATTTGACATGGTTCACTGATATACGCCATCCATTAAGTCACTATTACCTATATAATAGGTCATGCCCTATTCAGAATCGATGGATTATTCATAAGTATTTTTCAAAGGCTGTCCATGCTCCATAAATAAGAGGTTCAGTTCATAAACTCGACACTAGACTTTCTCTCTCTGATAACATACTCTTTCTTTGCTAAGTTAAGTATCGAAATACTAACGCCCAGGCCAACTGAGCAAGCATTCTTTTTGCAAGATTCAACTCTTTCAATCCAGGGTCTACCTGCTAAAACTCATCGATCTCTGTTTCTTATTTATCACACAAATCTTCTCCTTTATGATGATTTAAGATTTATCACAAACTATTATAAAATGGTGAAATTTGGAAAGATTGAGTGAATTTCAAAATAACCAGGTTAACAATTAGCTTAATTTGACACCTAGTATTGTTATACACTTTTCAAATTTCAGGGGAATTAAGTTTTAAATATTACGAATTTAAGTGTTAAAATTGGGCTTTTGAAAAGTTAAGATATAAAAAATATTTCATTTTACAAGTTTAGAGTTCAAATGATATTTTAAATTAAAAAGAATTTATCATGTGCCATTTATGCACTATTCATAAGACAATCAAGTATTAAATAATTACGAATATTATTATAAATTTAGACATTAAAAGCGATTTTTAAAAAGTTAAGCTCGCGAATATATTATTTTTTACAAGTAGGTGAGTCATGGACTAATTAACTGGTACATGAGCAAAAAAATTAACACGTTCATTAATATCAATTTTTTTAAAATCATTAACCATTAATCAGTTAGTTATATTTGATTAACCAGTCCACCGATTTTGATTTTTCGATTTGGTTAATGTAACATCCGTTCTAATTACCTTTATCTATACGTTATCTTATTTAATTTTTTTACACAAAACTCAATTAATTTACTCATGAATAATACACACTTTTTAGGGCATATAAATACAATTACATACATATACACTGATTCAAAAGCCTAATAAACATTTACTATTATACGAGTTTAGTGTCAGTTACAAAATTTCATTATGTACATTACAAAATTTGGGTTATATACGAAAATCTTCCTCAAGCTTTAATCCTTGTGGCCTGCAGATATTGTCCAGACACGTAGCTCTCTATGTTTAAACCTGAAAACCTACACGAAAAAATACACGTGCTGAGCAATAGCTCAGTGGGGAGAAACACAACACAATCTACCAAGAAATATAAAATCATAGCATGCAAAGACTAACACACCATCTCATTACAATACATATAAATATTGAATAGTAATATGCTTTCTATTTACTGATATTAACATTTCAATAATTAACAAATATGTTAGCATTATCATGGAACACTTAAAATATTTACACTTTTATCACTTATCAATATACATATCAAATCAATTCGCTTTCATTGCCTGAATTTCCATTAATGGTGGATAACTGGAACAAATATGCGACACTAACAAGCAGTATCGTACAGGTGAGATATAATAGTCTCAAATCAGGCGACACTGATAATTAGTATCGAACAGGCGAGACATAATAGTCTCGAATCAAGCGACACCCTTAGGCATCGAATCATTAGGTAGCTGCAATCACTATCCCCTTTATAGGCATGCCTATCTATCCACTACTATATGAAATTCAGACTTTAATAAGTAACTAATCATTCAAAGATATCACATCGGATCCATTTGAAAGAAATTATGGTGGCAATACAATCAATATAACATGCAATCATTCATTTAGTTGCATATAACATTGCTAATGTACTATTTATGTTCATTTATATTCATTATGTTTTACACTCATTTATGTCACTTGTTACACTAATTTTTATACTTAAAACACTCTAAACATGCTTAGGAAGGTCTAAATGTGATTTGGTATTAATTTGAGACCTTAAATTCAAGTTTAAAAAAGGTAGGGTAGGGTCACGGTCATTAGCTTATACCTGATGATCGTGATCTAAGTTACATTTTGGTTCTAGACTGAGTCGGACTACCTCACGATCAGTACCAAAAGAGTGTTGATCGTGACCTATGTTATAGGAGGGGGTTACGATCACAAGGTAATACCTTTTGACTATGACATAGGTTTCATTTTTGTTCTGGACTAAAATTTAGTTATGTCACAGTTATTAGGTTTTACCTGTTGACCTTGAGGTCCATTCTGCCCAGAGGCAGATTTATAGTTTCAAATTATATATCATTTTTTACCTAAAAAATCATATTTTCAGAGAAAATAATCTTTTACAAAGTTTTTCCACTATATCTTTAGTTTCCAAAACATCTAAAATCACTCAATTCTGATATCTAAATCTCACGATATCACTATAGATTGCTCCCAGATGATAAACAACAGGGATCTGTCAACTTCAAGCTAAATTTCAAACATCTTAGAGGCAGATTCAGGTTTTGGGGTCTTCTAAAAAGTTGTAGATATGTATCTTATCTTTCATTTAAAACTAGAATCACCTCAATCCAACATCTATAGAAGGAATTATTTCAATTACACTGAAACTGGTTCATATAACCCTAAGCAAATCTTCACTTTTCACTTTCCAAAGCATAAACCATCATTTTCTTAACACAACACAACAATAATTATTTCCATCATCAATAACAAAGCAAATATATCATATATATCTACTTGAATCAAATAAATATATAGTATAAGGAAGAAAAACTCCCAAATCTTAACAAGTTTCACCCCTTTTTCTTTAATATTCTCCTTTTTTCTCTTTATCCTTGCTTGATTGTCCTTAAAATAGCATAAATACACAAATATAAATAATTATTTACTCTCTTGAATATAAAGTAAGGAGAAGAGAAATAGAGTTTTTACCTTATAATTTGCTAACCATTAATTTCTCTTTCCTCCACTTTCTTGGTTAGCCTTTTTAGGGGTTAATTGGGGTTAGTTTAGGGAAAAATGAGGGAGAAAGGGATGGCTTCCTTCAACCCTTAAGGTGGCCGACCATCCCTTCAAAGAAATCCTTTTTTATCTCCTTCATTAAAGAATAGTCTAGAAAGCATAAGTGTTGCCTTCCCATTGATCCACTTATTGGCCAAGAAAAAATTTCACTTAGCTCCCTAATTCTCTTCAATTTGTTATATCTTCCCCTAAACTCTCTCTCTCTTGCTTTTCAATTAAACCCCTACTTAACATTATCCTCTAATTAAACACATGTATAATTTATTTTAAAAGGGGTCACATTGCCCCTACTCTGTCAAAACAATTTCCTTTACGTCCCACTCACAATGCATTAGCTAACCAGATCTATATTGATCATAATATCATTTAAACATGCATAATTTTTCTGGGGCACATGTTGGAGCCTTATAGTTAATCAATATTTTTTAGTTAACCATTAAAATTTATAACATAAAATTATAAAAAAAAAATTTATACAAAGTTCAATTTAATTTTAAATGTGTAAAGTAATTTAAAATAAAAATCACAAAAAAATAAAATTTACTAGCCAAAATTCATGTTTAATAAATTTATAGCTAATAGTATAAAATAGATTTAATATTTATTGAAAATTAACATACTTAATTTTAAGTCAAATAAAATTTTAGATAATGTTAAATGTTAAAATATAAACTCTAAAATATAAAAAATATATAATTAAATGCTATTATATATATGATAAAAAACAACATATATAAAAGTTAATCAGTTACTACATATAAATATTATTATATAATTAAAAAATGATATAATATAAATTTAGTTTAAAGTATTATATAAATTTTATAGAAAAATATAAAAAATTAAGGTATACAAATAAATATATAATTTAAATATATTTTAAAATATTATTTTACGTAAATTTTAGAGAAAAATAGAAGAAAAATAAAAAAAATTAAAGTATAAAGATAAAAATATAATATATATTATATATGAACTAGTTAACCGTATACTAACGGTTAACCGATATCCAAAAATTTAAACCGTAATAAAAAAAAATCTCCAATGTAAAAATGAAAAACAATAAACGAGTCAATTGGATTGATTAACCGTAAAAATCGGTTCAGTATCGGATCAATTTTGCGATTAACCATATTTTCGATTTTATTTTTTTTGTTCACCCCTCCTTACAAGTTTAGAACTCAAATGATATATTAAATGTCAAATAATTTTATGAAGCTAAAGTTATTCAATTAATTATCATTCAATATCAATTTTCCAAATTACATAAAGGAAAAAATATAATAATTGAAAGTAAATTAAAATAATAGATGTGAAATAATATCCATACCCGTATAAGTTCACTTTATTACTTGGCCAGTAAACTTTATTTTTGGGTTGTAGACTATAGAAAACTTGATACTAATTAGATTCACTCGTATCATCTATTGACGCATGACTCAAATCTGAGTATTATCTATGCAAAACAATTCGGATCATTTTCAAGCTTACATCCGTATGTATTAGGATTAATATATAAATTTTTATTAAACTATTAACATTTATTATATTTTTCTTCTAAACTAATTATAAGTTAGATTATATTCCTAGACTTGTTGAAAATATTAGATTACCTTCTATAAGGATATTTGCTAGTAAGAACAATAATAAAATAATAATTTGATATTTTCAACAAATTTTATAAGTAATTTAACATTTTTAATCATGTTGGCTGTATTTTTTATATTTTCAAAACTTTCGAATGGTTATTCTAATATTTTGAATAAATTTAGAGATATAATTTAATTTGCAATTAATTCAATAAAAAAAATGTAACAAATAATAATCATTTAAATATAAATTTATATATTATCCATATGAATTATTATATGCATATACTACATCCACGCAAAAGAAAATTTAAAAAAAAAAATCTTAAAAGAAAGAGTGCAAGAACATTTTCTTGATATAGGCTCCAATTGGGCGATTTGACTTTACATATACATCAATCTCATAGACAAATAAATATAAGCAAATTGAAGGTAGGTAGCTAGAGCAACATTTCAATGCTTTAATCATGATTGATGTAACTTGTCATTTTAGTGGGGCTATACTTTCTCATATCCATATAATTATTCCTTCAAAAATAAATTAAATAAACAATTACTTAATTAAATTATAATTACTCCTTGTCCAAATCTATAATCATAAATAATTTAAATTCACAATGAATTAATTTATGCATAAAATAAAATACTATCTCTCAAATAAAAATATTTTATAATCAAAATTTAAATATTTCACATTTAATTACATGAGTCAATTTAATCTGAATTTACATCTAATCGTTTACAAGTAACTGACTTATTTTTTATTATTTAAATATCACTAAACTTATAATATTTTTGCAAAAAAGTTAATTTGACCGATTTTCGACGATAACTCTTATCGAAATACTGATATGGCACGCTATGTTATATGACTGGACATATGAAACACGAAATGCCAGTAACCACGTCACTGAAAGAGGTCACGTGTATCACTGCATACGATGCGGTGTGATGATGTGCCGTGTGATGTGACTTTTTTCAATGACATAGCTACTGATGTGTCATGTCATACATGTTCAGACATATGTCGTGACATGTCATGTTGGCATTTCGGCAAGAGTCATTGGCGAAAACTAGTCAAAATAAATTTTATTAAAAAATGTGATAAGTTCAGTAATATTTAAATCATGAAAAATAAGTTAGTTACTATTTAACAATTAGGCATAAATTCAGTAATAATCTATGAAATTGACTTTTAATTGCAGACTATCTGATTTATATTTTATAATGAATTAGATAAGAAATTCTATTAATAACGGATCATTTAAATTCTTTAAGAGGCTCCATCTATTTATCATGGATCGGTTTCAGTCTCCTGTAGTATGATACTAAAAATTGATGCACTAATTTCTTTTTTTTTTAATATCGATCTCACTTTTCTAGTGAGCAATGCGAATGGCCCGTGGTATAATTATTACCTGAATGCTATCTATAGTTTAACATATATTTTGAAGGATAGCATTTAAGAAAATTAAATTTCTTGAGTAAATAAATTCACGAGAAAACTCAAATCTCTTGAGAAATTGTATCAAGTAGAAGTAAAAAATAATATAAAAATGATGTGGGTGTCACAGAAAAAGGGTAAATAGAAAGATCAAACTTTTAACATTTTCAGCAGTTCTTTCTTTGCAAGTGCCGCTGAGCCGGCAGCCGACTTTCGCCAAGGCGTGCAAAGCTCCACTTCCTTAGCTCGGACACCAAGGCACCTTTGCCTCCTTTATCCTAAATGACATTCCTATCCTTGGAATCCGATATTATTATTCACATGTTTTTTTTAAAATAAAATATCAAATAATTATGAGTTACATTTGATAAAACACATAGATTACAAATAAGAGTGGGATATTTTGATTTTGATTCTTTATTTTTATATTTACATATGAATTATATGTCTACTTTTAAGAAAAATGATATTCCCTCCCTCTCATTTTAAAAAAATTATTTTTCTTATTTTATTTTATCCCACTTTAAATATTAAATTTAAAGATTAGATTGATATATATATATATATATATATATATATATATATATATATATATATATATATATATATTAAATATGTTTTTATCATTTTTTATTTTTAATTAAAATTAAATGAAATTCTTGAAAATATAAAAAAGTTATTTTTGATCAATAACTATAGTTATTTAATGAAATTGAAATATTTTAATAATTTTCTTAATTTTTATGAAAAATAAAATAAGTATCTTTTAAAATGGAAGGGAATGAGTATTAGCATTATAAATATTATTGATTATATGTATTTATGGAGATTTTGTTCAATTTTTTGGTACGTATTTATACAAAAATTTGTTAAATTTATTTGTTTATGATATATTTATGAGAACAAAACGAGTTAGGTTCGATTTTTGATAAAATGAAATAAAAATACAAATGAATCTTATTAAGCAATTTATTTTTTTCCATAAATTATAACTTTCCTAATATAAAAGGTATAAAGGAAAGAAATGAGATAAAGTGAAAAAATAAAATAAGATAAATGGTTTGTGGTGGCTAGCTAGCAAATCTTGATTTTTGTTACTGTATATAAGACAACCATATATTATACAATGATCAAATTTTATAAGTATTCAAAGAATTTCAAAAGTCAAATTCTTTCAAACAAGAGATATAACATATATTTTCCTTTTTGCACTTTAATAAGTCTTATAATTAATTAGTATGGTTGGTGACTTAGTGGGAACCCATATGATCATTAGAGAAAATCAGAAAAGCATTAATTAATTATATAATTATATTGAATTTAGGAGCTTATATTCTCTTAATTTGGACAACTCAAAATGGAGGGGGATATGTTATTAATTCCTTTCTTATGGGGAATAATAAAAAAATAATTGATTTTTTTTATAAAATAAAAATATTTGATTAATTATAGGGGTTCCCTAGAGTTTATTAGTTCACTTTGCATTTTCTATTTAGCACTCAAGTTTCCTAAGTCTGAGGTTGATATAGTTGCTATGATGCCTAGTTAATCAAATCTGATTAATTTATTATTCATTCATAACCTGATCCATTTAATAAGTAACATATTTTGATCCAATACAACTAATTATATAATTAATTAATTATATACTTCACTAGTCCGGTCTATTTTATATATATATATAATTTTTTAATAAAAATAAATATAAAAATAATTATTTTTATAGATTGTATGTACATTTTTAATTATTTAATTATTTTTCACGGAATGTCCGACCTTTTATCATCTAATGTTAAATTTATAGATTTAATTTGCATTAGATTTCAATGGAGACTCAATTAAGATACAATGTATTATTATTATTATTATTATTATTATTATTATTATAGTTTAAAATACAGTCTGTAAGCAGAATAAATGTATTCTATCAAATAGCTATATTCTATCAATCTGAAATTAACTTACCTTAATTTATAACATACGTAAGCTTTCTTCAAAAAATAAGGTACATAAGCTATTACTTGTCGTTGTCGAATGACTCTTTGAATTTTGTTGAAAGTTTTAGGTGTTTTCACTTTCCAAGCGTAAAAATCTTCGAGCCATGAACAACGCCCATGAATGCTTAAGAGAATATACAGTTGGAAAAATTGATTCGGATTTTTTTTCTTAAAAAAAATTAAATAATAATAAAAAATATTTCATCCTTATCATTAATTTGTCATTTTTTACATATTTCACTAATATCAAAATAAGCATTGTTTTTTCTTAATTTTATAAAAATTATATCGAAAAGATCAAAATTTCATCATATTACATTTCTAATTTCACTATTATCTAATAATGTTATAAAAGTATACTAATAGTAAAGGAAAGAGTCGGAAAATGAAAAATATAATAAAAAAACAGGAATAATGCTGGAATGAATACAATAAATGTTATCTTAAATTTGATAGAATATTACAGAAAATGATAAATTGGTAGAATAAAAAGAGTACTGATTGCTTTGTTTAGAATATATTAATTATTGCCCCTCTATTAAAAATAAATTAAGATTCCGTTCCCCTCATAATCATATTTTAACTCTCGTTCCAACTATAGCAAAGTAATATATTCATATTTTAATACTCTCGAGTCTTGGCGGATCACTTATCGCCAATGCTTTTAAATCCTTCCCATGCCATTAAAGTTCGGTTTTCTATCAATCTTTGAGTATTAAGCCCGTAAATTTTGTTATAATTACCGATATTATTTAGTTCGAGTTGGATTTAAATACTACGTGATTATAATTTTTCTAATATTAATTTTCATTATTTACAATATTAGAATTCGAAATTTTACTTGAAAAAATAAGCGTAAAATCACTCAAACAAATCAATATTAATTTAAGCCCATAATTTTTTCATTAATTCTTCTCCAATGGATACAAATAAAAATTCAATAGAATAAAGGCATGCAATAATACAATCTCAATTTTTTCTTCATAGAAGAATGAAAAACTCTCTTTTTTAAGTCAAATCATCATACTATTGACTCGTATCATACATAACTACAAGTAATTATAACTTGAATTTGTGTCATAAATATAAAATAGAATGTTATACTCACTAAACTTCAAATAGTATGATCATAAACATAAATACAAAAAGAGCTCAAAATTTGGTAATGATACATAAAATAAAATAAAATAAATAAATAAACCAAGTAAATCAAACTTTACACAAATAATGATTTCTTCATGATACTATTTACTAATCCCCACTAACTATAACAACTTGTATAAATTTGATCCAACACCCAAATTCACCCAACCCAACCCAACCCTCACTCACCTTCCTTAACCCCACCATTTCTTTTTCTCCAAACCCAATGCCTTTCTTTTCTCCTCTCATTCTCTCACTCCGTTAATAACTCTAAAATTCTAAACTTTAGCCCTTACCCATCACATTTCCCACCCCAGATGTTCCCCAGCATTTTACTTTTCCCCTTTCTCTTCGCTTTCTTTCCTTTTCTCATTTCGGGTCTATCCGACCCGGATCCGGCATCAATCCAGGCATTCCTTCCAAACGCATCACCGCCGGCCATAATTCCTGCATTCCCAGAACAATCTAATGTGGCGGGATGCCCATTAGATCTTCCGGATGAGCTATTTCGCGGCATTAAAGATGCCTGTGGAAATGGTAGAACCGGGCAGCTCCATAAGACCCGGTGCTGCCCGGTTCTAGCAGCGTGGCTTTACGCTGCTTACTCTGCCACTGCTCTTGGCCAGGTAGGCAGAGTGGCTCTGGAAGGGCAGAATAACCTTTCTTATGACCTGCCACTGCTACCAGATGACTCAGAAACTTGTGTGGATGATCTGGGTAAGGCATTGAGAGGTAAAGGGATTGAATTGGTTAAACCAAATGAGACTTGTGATGTTGTGTATTGCTATTGTGGGATTAGATTGCACCCACTTAGCTGTCCTGAGGCATTTTCTATTAACCAAAGGGGAAAGCTTGCTGGGGATAAGAGAGTGAAGAGATTAGAGAGAAATTGCTTGAGTAGTAGCAACAATGTCAATCAATTTCCTGGTCTTGGTGGCTGCTCCAAGTGCTTAAACACTCTATACTCCGTAAGTTTTCTTTATCCAATTCTTGAATTTGATTTGATTTCTTGTGTGTATCGAATGAAGGATGAAGTTAAAAAATCAGGTTTTTTGTTTCCAGATTTTCTTCATTTGGAGCCTAAAACTGTTCTTCCTTATCAACCCATTTTAACTTTTTGGTTGAAAATTTGAAATTGAAGTTAAAGTTTCAATCTTGTTATGTTTTGGATAGTTTTTGAGTTGCCTGTCCATTTTGGATAGAAAATTAGGAGCATGGTGCCAAATTAGTGGTAACTGTCACTAAGAACAGCTAATGTGTATAGGGAGATTAAGCTTCATTTATTAGGTTTTTCACTGTAGTTCTCACTGTTAATTATTAATCAAGTAGAGTTGTGTGGTCCTATCAGTCATGATTCAAATCAATGGCTGCAAAGTATTGCTGCAATGGCTATTATTTTGTACTATTTGATGATTACATATTGTGTTTGTGTTTTTCTGCTGCCTCTTTTTGTTTCTTTAGATTCTTCTTATCTCATAAGAAATATCTTCTTCTGTTTTTTCTTTTAGCTGATCGAGAGAAGCTTTGAAATAACTGCTGTAAATTTTTTTATTGATCTCCATTAACAGCTTTTAGAGGATTCACCAGAGTGAAGTTTTGCTTTTCAACATGTAATAGATATTTCTTTCAGTATGTAATATGCTAATTATCCTAAATTTCCCGCTTAAGTAACTTAATAAGCAATCTTGTTGATTTATTTTCTCTTATTGTTACCTTGAGTCCTCCAAAAACTAGATATATTCCTTTCTTAGGATTGTTAATTTTAATAATTATTGTAGGCTCTTCTATTAGATATTGTCTTAAACAGCGTGAAACGGAGCTGTGAGGAAAGGGATTAATGTAGGTGATCTTGAGGAGAAAAACATTAGAGCCTTTTTGAGTGGTTTGTGAGTTTGAATTTGATTCACAGAATTCAAACTCGAGACTTTACGGTACAGTACTGCGACAAGACACGTATTAAGGACCTTAGGAGATGTAATGTTGTTGACAGTTTAAGGCATAGACTTAACTTGATTTTGATTGAAAGTTGCAACAAACAGTTAGTGGTTAGGAGATTATAATATATCTCAAGCACCAAATGTGAGTTAGTCTTAATCATTAAAAATCTGTTATTTAAGTTATCTAATCAATAACACCAATTCAATGCACAGCTTAACAGCAAGAAAACTTTGAACTCAAGCAAATCAGAAGCCAGGACCACAAAAATGCACAACAAAGATTGCCAACTGATGGGTCTCACATGGCTGCTCGCCAAGAATCGAACTGCTTATATTCATACAGTTTCTGCAGTTTTAAGAGCTATGATGATGAATCCAACCGGCTCGGATCCTCGGTCTTGCACTCTTAGTAGTGATGGAATGCCTCTAGCTGTGGATTCTACTGAAATCTCTAACAATTCTTTGTTAGTCACTCATCAAGCCTCAATCTTTTTGTCTGTTTTGATTTACATGTTTCATATTCTCTTCAGTGTATCGTTCACCAAATTTTAGATTTTAGGTTTGATGTAGTGAATTGTTTGTTGGTGTGATTTGTATCATTATTTTTTGTTCTTTGATGTTATGTTAGTAATGGCATGCCCAGGTGCTGTTCTGTATTTTTTTGTCCAGTCTATCTGAGCAGCAGTACTGCATTTTTTTTTCTTTCTTTTTTCTTGTTCTGCATTATGATAATTTATTGGGATGTGATTTGTTGCCCTTACATGTGGATGCACCTGAATTATCTAATTGTGAGGACATGCTACTCTAATTTATTTGGTAAAAAGTAATAATTTTTTAAAATAAAATAATAGTCTCCCAATAAAATGCACCAATTAATTAAACTATAAATAATTATTCAAAATAAAATACAAAATTAATTGTTAAAAATATATAACAAGTCATAATATATTATTCAATCATACTTTTGGATCCAAATATATAAAAGAAAAATTTGAGTCTAAAAAGTAAACATGCATCATAAATTGGATCCATAAACATAAATTAAAAATATAAAAAATACAATTCAAAACTGTAATTTATGGATCAATTTATTGAAAATTTTAAATCGGCAAATTAAATCAGTTTTTTATTTTTATATTTGATAATTTTGATATCATATTAAAAAAAAGTAATTAAATCTAATTTTAATTTAAAAATACTTAATTTATATTTTGCAACGCATCATTTAAGACACTCTTTAGGAATATTGATTTTATGCAGAAGATAGAAAAAAAAAGTAGAATAAAAAATAAAATAATTAAATACTGTAATTAAAAACTTATAGATGCAAAAATGAAAATTTTGTATGCTGAATTATATGTTAATATTATAATATAATATTGTAAGCGATTTATTATATACCGTGAGAGAAAAAAATTATTAGTCCACATAACTCACTTTGACTATATGCACAAAATATTATCATTTATCTTGAGAAAAATTGTGGAATTCACGTATATAATACAAGTTTGATAATGCAACACCTCATTACGTCTTGCATTTAACCAATGACACAACATCTCGCTGCGTCTTCTTAAAAGATCTTAAATTTGTAAATAATTTCTGACATACTTTATTTTCACAAATATTTTATTAAATTACATTATTTAAAAAAATCTCCCAATTATCAATAGAAAAATAACAAATTTTTGCATTATCACTCGGAAAATTAATAATTTTTGCATATATTTTTAGGTTGAGGTGCAATTATGGCTTAATTTTGTTTACAGCCTTTTTTTTTTGTAGGCCACAATTGTTTTGTACCTAACCTAAAATATAGGCAAAAAAAACAAATCATTTCTTAAGAGAGGCAATAATTGAAAATTCCATCAAGTTTTGGCATTTAATTGATAAAGCAATCTTCTTTTTCAGAAGTTACCCTCTAAAAGCAATAGGATCTCAGTTAGTTACTAAATAAACATCATTTGAACTTGAAATCAATTTTTGTTAAAAAAAATATCATCTAGCATTTTCACTTAAAAATATTCGTAGTAAAAATTTCATCTGATTAAAAGAGCATGAATACTTGCATTACATACCATATATTCAGACATTATTTTAAGGAAAAAAAAAAGAGATATTAAATCTAAAAACTTGTGAATTTTGAAGTCCAAGTGGGTCTCCCAGCAGCAGCATGTGATAGAAGAAAAAGTGGTTTGTGTTGGAGAGACAAATTGGGGTTATGCTAAGTGGTTTTCACATATATCTATCCAAATGTCAATATCTCATAAGAAGGCAAATTTTTATCTTCTATGCCTTATGTATGGGCGCATATATATATATATATATATATATATATATATATATATATATATATATATATATATATATATATATATATATATATATATATATATATATATATATATATATATAAGGCAAATTTTTATCTTCTATGCCTTATGTATGGGTATATATATATATATATATATATATAAACAATTGGCTTCGAACTGGCAAACTAGAATTCCAACAAGAATTTCCATATATATAGAATACTGCCTTTTAAAAATTATTGAATATTGTGCTTAAACCATATAAGCTAATTATAAAAATATGTTACTCTCATTAGAGTTGATTTCGGTTTAAGTAATTTTTTTTTAATATGACATCAAAGTTATAATCTTGTAATGTTGGGTTACCGTAAATATTCAATTTTTGTAGATTTTACTGTCCATTTTTTTTTATGTGTTTTGGCTTTGGACATGAATAGATCGGATTAAGTATTTCATATCAATTGATTATAAGAATCAAGAGCTCGTTACAATAGCCTGAATAATTCTCATCTTATAAATTAGCTTTTGGAATTAAGTTAACTTTAAGTACATTTTTTTAAAGTGATATTAGAGGTACCAATTTTGCGATTTTCAGTACAGATCTTCAATTTTGTAAATTTCGTGTGTTAATAATTTTTTTTTTCATGTGTTTAGTACTGAATATAAAGAGTGTGACAAATATCAAATATCGATTGATTATAAGAATTAAAGAATCCATGGTTGCTTTGAATATAAATGCTAGTGGGAAGCAAGAGATTTTGGTTAGCTGGAATCCAGCCCCTCCAAATTGGATTGTTCTCAATACGGATGGTGCGTTTTGTGGGTCTATTTTTAAAGCTTCTTCTGGTGGTATTTTTCTTTATTTTTTAGGTAGGTGGATTAGAAGTTTTTCATCTCATGTGAGTGGTAAAAATGCTTACTTTGCTGATATTTGGGGAGTTTTTCTTGGTTTGCGGGAAGCTTGAAAAAATGGTTGGAAAAAACATGCGCTTCGAATAGATGATAAAAGTGTGGTTTCGACGATTACTAGTAATTCTGTCATTCATCCGTCTCACAGTGCTATTCTATTATGCATCTGTGAATTATTACAGCATGATTGGAAAGTTCAAGTCCAACATGTCTATATAACGCAACAGATTTCCTTGCGAACTGGACTTTCGATCAAGATGCTTGGTTTATTTAGCATGCTTATTGCCCTATAGGTCTGTGAACTATTCTAACTTCTGATACCCTGGGTTCTGTTGTTCCTAGACTGGCCTCGTTGTAGTTTTTGTTTTGTTCTTTTTATCTTCGTCTTCATATTTAAAATCTTTGTATTGTTGGTTGTGTTATTTTTAGATTAATATCTATATAATTTTTTAATTTTTACAGTGTAGCCTTTCAAATTTTTTAATCTTTTATCATATATAATATTTGACTCCTGTATTTGGTATATGTTGCGTCTGCCTCCAGCAAGCAAACCTATCAATTTTTTTTTTCTAGACTCAAAACTCAACCTGAAAATGTGATCTAAGCTCAACTCATGTATATATGTTCATATACATGCATGCATGTATACAGACATAATGTATACTAGTGTACTATAAGACATTGTGTGCAATCACAATAAGATTTATTGGTTATAACTCCACCTTGTCATGATATATATATATATATATATATATATATATATATATATATATATATATATATTTTTATTATATAAGTCGGTATGGCTCGAATCAGATCAAAAGCCATTTTGTTGGTGGGCAGATTTCAACTTTGCAAAAAACCGCAGGCTTGGTCCGATCCAGCCTGGTCTTATATATATATTTTTAGATTTATTTCATTAATTATATTATCTAATATATATAAAAATATAAAATTTTACAAAGAATATCAAATTTTATACATTTATTGATATATTAAATCATTTTGTGATATATCTTTTATAATTTTGTATAATATAATATATATTTACAAAATTATTTTTAATTAAAAAATTTTTTATAGCGGTATAGCTAGACATGATAAAATTGATTTAAACCTAAAATTCAATCCAAACTCGTCCAAAAAATAATGACCAAAATTCAATCCAATCTAAATAAATACTTATTGGATCAATCCAAAACTGATCCATTTTATTTTTCAATCCAACCCAATTCAATATCTATTGATCAATCCAAAATTGATTCATCTTACTTTGCAACCCATTGGATCTTTTCAATCCATTGAATCTTAACCCAACATGTGTTTTTAAAATCCCATTTCAATGTCAGTGAATTTTTTTTTCTTTCAAGGCATGCACAAGTCATCAAAGCGACCCAAGCTCACCCGAACTCCGGCGAACAACTTCCACCAGCCGCCGCCGCAATGACTCTCTCACAAGCAACAACTTTCCATCATGATCAACGCTTTGAAATGTGTCGTCTCCGGCACCACCACCACCTCCTACTCCTCCTCCATCGCTGACTTGACTTTCCCTGATTCCACTACACAATTCTCTTCCGTCGTTCCAACTTCTTCCACTAACTTCTTCGACCAATTACTCCTGCCGTCCGATCTTGATACTTGTAACGTATGCAATATCAAAAGGATGCTTAGGATGCAACTTTTTCCCGCCAAATCAAGAAGAGAACAATAGTAACAATAGTAAAAAGAAAACGACGAGAAAGAGAGGGAAGAAGAATTACAGAGAAGTGAGGCAGAGACCGTGGGGGAAATGGGCGGCAGAGATTAGGGATCCAAGGTGGGCGATGAGGGTGTGGTTAGGGACATTTAACATGGTGGAGGAAGCGGCGAGGGCTTATGATAAAGCAACCATTGATTTTCGAGGGCCGACCCATCACTACAAGAAAATGTTAAAATAGCAACGGAAATATTTTCGTCCCTAATTTAGCAACGAAAATCTAATTTCGTTGCTAAAATTCGTAAAAATTTTTTTATTTAACAACGGAAATAAAAATTGTTATTTTCCGTTGCTAAATATGGAGGGAAGTTTTAGCGCCAAAATATAGCAATGAAATTTTACAACGAAACGCTTATTCCGTTGCTAAATAAGGCACCAACAGATAACGCAAAAATTTTCATTAATAAAAATAGCAACGAAAAATAAATTCCGTTGCTAATTCGGAACTGAAAATTTTAAAGCTTCCTAAAATAGCAATCGAATATTTTTTTCGTTGCTAAAATAGCAACGAAAATAAAATTTGGTTGCTATTTTAGGAAGCTTTAAAATTTTCAGTAGCGAAAATAGCAACCGAAATCTATTCCGTTGGTAAAATAGCAACGGAAAATGAATTCCGTTGCTATTTTAGCAACAGAAGGGTTTTCCATTGCTAATTCGGAACTGAAAATTTTAAAGCTTCATAAAATAGCAACCGAATATTTTTTCCTTTCGGTTGCTATTTTAGGAAGCTTTAAAATTTTTAGTAGCGAAAATAGCAACCGAAACCTATTCCGTTGCTAAAATTGCAACGAAAATGAATTCCGTTGCTATTTTAGCAATGGAAGAGTTTTCCGTTGCTAATTCGGGACTGAAAATTTTAAAGCTTCATAAAATAACAATCGAATATTTTTTCCGTTGCTAAAATAGCAACGAAAATGAAATTCGATTGCTATTTTAGGAAGCTTTAAAATTTTCAGCAGCGAAAATAGCAACCGAAATCTATTCCGTTGCTAAAATAGCAACGAAAGTGAATTTCGTTGCTATTTTAGCAATGGAAGGATTTTCCGTTGCTAATTCGGAACTGGAAATTTTTAATAATAAAAAAATAATAAAATATATAAAAGATAATAATAATAATAACATTCAATTTATAACAATTTCAAACAATAAATATATTTTTAAATTTATTGGTGGTTATCATTTTGAAGGCTTTTAAATTCCGTTGCTAAAATCACAAATTAACACAAATTAAGTTATACGAGAGAAATAATAATAATAATAATAATAATAATAATAATAATAATAATAATAATAATAATAATAATAATAATAATAAATAAATAAATAAATAAGTGTATTCTAAAATTCAATAATGGAAAATCAACATAAATAAATATATGAATAAAATGATAACGATATTAATAATAAAAGTATCAAGGGAAATAATAAAGTCCCTAAAAATTTAGTGTTATTAGGAATATTAATATTAATAATAATGGTGTGACAATTCTAAAGTCCCTAGAATTGTTGGGACCAGGTACTTCAAAAAAAAAAAGAAAAAGAAAAACGATTAAAAGAAAAGGAGAAAACAAAAAGAGAAGGGAGGAAGAGAAAAAAAGGGAGGAGGAGGAAAAAGGGAATGCAGGTGGGGTGTTACCACCGGTCAACGGCGCCCCTGTCGACGATCCCCGTGTCGCCACCGCCTCTCATCGCTGATCACCAACGCGGCGCCCCTCCACCCACCAGTAACAGTGACGTGACCTTACTTCCTCCTATATTCATCCCGTTGACCGAAGCACCCTCCTCTCCTCTCCGACGAACCTCAATGGTAACTGCAACACCATCTATACCGGTGAGTTCTTGATGGTTAAGTGAATCCAGCGGTGCCCTTCTTTAGCTACCACTCATCGGAAATCATCAAATCGGCGATGAAGGTATTTACGGCTTTTGAGTTAGATCTAGGCCGTCGATGGTGTTCATTGGGCGCGTGATCACCGTCGTTGGACTCCTTGCGACGATAGTTACCTCCAGGTGTCCTTGATCCCATGCCGACAAAACTCCGATCAAGCTCCGGCGACCAGTCCGGCAAGCACAACAACGGACAGAATAGAGAAAAATTGCAGGAATTTGGTTTCAATTGGTACGTGTCTACCAAAGTTACATCTTTAAATTCATTTAAATAAACTCTAAAATTTTAATGGAAATTGCCTTAGTTTTGTTGAACTAGAACATAAATGTGTATGCTAGTTATTAATACTAGTTTGCAGAGTTGATTGTGAGTTCATTTTACTTTTCAGCCTCCATTTGTGTATGTCATTTGTTGAGGACTAGGACTATGATTTGGGAAATATTAGAATCAGTCTTTACACCCTCACTTTAAGAAACCCAACTCTAAGAGCTAGAGTTGCACTGCAAGTTCTCAACATCCTATTCTTTTTGGAAGACTGCAAGAAAATTACAATTTAGCAACGAAAAAAGTCAATTTTTCGTTGCTAATTAAAAATTGCAACGGAAATTTCGGTTGCTAATTCAGCTGTTGCTATTTTTAGCAACGGAATTTTTATTCATTTGCTAAATTTAGCAACGGAAATTTAATTCATTTTCTGTTGCTATTTTACCAACATAATAGATTTCGGTTGCTATTTTCGCTACTGAAAATTTTAAAGCTTCCTAAAATAGCACAAAAAAAATATTCGGTTGCTATTTTAGGAAGCTTTAAAATTTTCAGTTCCGAATTAGCAATGGAAAACCCTTCCGTTGTTAAAATAGCAACGGAATTTATATTCCGTTGCTAAAATAGCAACGGAATTTATATTCCGTTGCTATTTTTGCTAATGAAAATTTTTGCGCTATCTGTTGGCGCCTTATTTAGCAACGAAATAAGCGTTCCGTTGCAAAATTCCGTTGCTATATTTTGGCGTTAAAACTTTCCTCCATATTTAGCAACGGAAAATAATCATTTTTATTTCCGTTGCTAAATAGAAAAATTTTAACGAATTTTAGCAACGGAATTAGATTTCCGTTGCTAATTAGCAACAAAATTGGATTTCGTTGCTAAAAATATTTTCGTTGCTATTTTAACGTTTTCTTGTAGTGTTTGAAACAATGCCCCATCCCCTCAAGGAATTTTAAAATTAGATTTTTCTGACAAAAAATAAAAAAAAAGACTGAAACTATCCAAAATAGAATTAATTATAATTTATTTGATTTTTAACTTCTCAACTTTAGATGTACTGAGAATATTATAATTACAATTGCAATTATAAGAATATATAATCAAGCTATAAATCAGTAAATGTTAGAACTTAGAAAGGAGATTCGCAATGTTAAATAAACATTATTTTCTGAAGATAATATATATTCGTAGGTCGATTTAAATTCATTTAATCCATTTGAATAATGATCAATCTATAATTCATATTTTTTGATTCATTAATAACCTAACCCAAATTCATACATTTGTCACCTCTAGAGGTAGCTCATGTCCAACCTGCATCCCGCTCTTTGTTTATCCGGATCCGTTCATAATTATAACGTGACCCGACACATGTTGAGGTTTGGTTATAACATATATAGTGTGATTTTTTTAATCATTTTTATTATTTCTTATTAGTAAAAATTAGAGATGACAAATGAACGGATTTGATGGATTTAGGTTGAGTCATTAACGGATTGGACCATAAATGGATAAAAAATATGGATCATAAATGAGTCAATATCTAAATGAGTTGTATAGATTTGAATTGACCCATGGATAAACAAGAAAATAACAAGAAATATGGCTCATTGGAATAAAAAAAATATATTATAACTAAACTAATAATATTGTACTCCATATCCGCAACTCAAATAAGTCTATTACTTTTTTCTGTTACCTGTTGAATAATACTAAAACTTTACTTTTTAAATTATGCATACTATAATATTAAAAGCTTATTATATCATATAATTAAAATATCATTTTATAATTGCATTGTAATAGTTGAAAGTTAATCAAATTATCTCATACCACTGATACCAGTCTATTAAGAATATTTTATAACGAATTGATCGTGGCAATTTAGATTTCTTTGTAGAAAGACTAAATAATTATTTCGTTTACAATAAATCATTGAATAATTGAAGTGTTTGATCTTAAAATATAAATAATATCAATTTTTTCTTTTTAGCAAAATATCAAATTATTAAAATTTTTGCGCTATCTGTTGGCGCCTTATTTAGCAAAGAATAAGCGTTCCGTTGCAAAATTCCGTTGCTATATTTTGGCGTTAAAACTTTCCTCCATATTTAGCAACGGAAAATAATCATTTTTATTTCCGTTGCTAAATAGAAAAATTTTAACGAATTTTAGCAACGGAATTAGATTTCCGTTGCTAATTAGCAACAAAATTGGATTTCGTTGCTAAAAATATTTTCGTTGCTATTTTAACGTTTTCTTATAGTGTTTGAAACAATGCCCCATCCCCTCAAGGAATTTTAAAATTAGATTTTTCTGACAAAAAATAAAAAAAAGACTGAAACTATCCAAAATAGAATTAATTATAATTTATTTGATTTTTAACTTCTCAACTTTAGATGTACTGAGAATATTATAATTACAATTGCAATTATAAGAATATATAATCAAGCTGTAAATCAGTAAATGTTAGAACTTAGAAAGGTGATAAATGTGAATTTATCTATGTTTTTAATATGTTTTTACAATATTTTTAGGATAGTTTTATATTAATTTAGTTGTTTTAATAGTTAGTTTCTTCAATTGATGTTTTAATTGTCTAATTAAGTGTTTTTGGTGTTTTTAGGACTTAATTGAAAGAAAGGAAGGAAGTTTGAAGGACTTATATGAAAGTTTGGGTTTGAGATAGTTTGGCAAAGAGAAGAGTTTCACGTTTGTTGGCAGAAGCAAAACACTCCGTGGAGTGTTGGAACACTAGGTAGAGTAAAAGGCTTACTCCACCGAGTGAAGAAAAGAGAAAATAACTTGCTCTACCGAGTGACCCACTAATTCACCTATTAAAAGAAATTTGCTCCACCGAGTGAAGCATACACCCTGCCGAGATTGATGGATTGAAGAACACACTCCATCGAGTGTGTTGATTCTCCAAAGCACGCAAGGATTCCAAAACTCTTAAATAGGAAGTTTGTGTTTCTATTGGATGAGGGATGAAAGAGGAAGTAACGTTAGGGTTAAACTCTTCCTTCCATGATATAAAAGAAGCAATTTTTATTAGGAGGACGGCGGCTTGGGCTTTGATTTTTCTTAAGTTCTATTTTCTTTCTCTTTTACAATGTTTTTGATGTTTAGCATGAGCGGCTAAGTTTCTATTCCGATTCAAGGGTGATTCGATTTCAATTGTAATTTTGTGAGGCTTTGAACTCAACAAGGATTTCTTCAATCTAAGTAATTCTTATTATCTTGTTCTTATTTTCTATGAATTATTTGTATTGATTAACTTGACGCCTTAATTCAATATGAATTTTTCAATTGCTATCCATGAGTTTGTGATCCGTAATTGTCATGAATGATTGATTCTAGTAGCAAAGAATTGGCTTATGTGTGTGTGAATTCGGCTTTCCGATTTACATAGCTTGCATAATAGATTCTAGGGAAATTAAGATGCAAAGTTAATTGATTTGTAGCTATCTCGATCAATTAATTTTTGTCTTAGTCATTCTCATTAACTCTTAATGCTATCATTGAAATGATATGGAACGCTATCGTGCCCAGTTAAATCTATGGTAAGATTTGATTTTAAATGCTTTGTTTAAGTCAATTACATTAGGAGAATTATTGCTTTCTACGGCTTTTCCGATTAAGTAGACTAAGTTCTTGGATTGAGAAATTAATCTTTAAGCCTATGATCAAAGTTACAATTGGATGAGATTTACGCCTTTGAATTGGAAGTTTGGTAAGATTGATTTTCATTTAATTCAACATTTTTGCTTTCTGTTAATTTCTTGTTAATTTACTTTTAGTTTTAATCCAAAGATTCAAAACCCCCCATTTACTTTATACTTTTGTTTTAACATTGAGAAATTAATCATCATAGTTCTCTTAGGATTCGACCTGGTTCCACTATTTCTACAAGTTAGTTTAGGTGAATCAGTATTTATTTTTGGAGGGCATCGACAACCCGACCAAAAGGAGATTCGCAATGTTAAATAAACATTATTTTCTGAAGATAATATATATTCGTAGGTCGATTTAAATTCATTTAATCCATTTGAATATTGATCAATCTATAATTCATATTTTTTGATTCATTAATAACCTAACCCAAATTCATACATTTATCACCTCTAGAGGTAGCTCATGTCCAACCTGCATCCCGCTTTTTGTTTATCCGGATCCGTTCATAATTATAACGTGACCCGACACATGTTGAGGTTTGGTTATAACATATATAGTGTGATTTTTTTAATCATTTTTATTATTTCTTATTAGTAAAAATTAGAGATGACAAATGAACGGATTTGATGGATTTAGGTTGGTCATTAACGGATTGGACCATAAATGGATAAAAAATATGGATCATAAATGAGTCAATATCTAAATAAATTTGAATTGATCCATACATAAACAGGAAAATAGCAAGAAATATGGCTCATTAGAATAAAAAAAAATATATTGTAACTAAACTAATAATATTGTACTTCATATCCGCAACTCAAAGTCTATTAGTTTTTTCTACTAGCTGTTGAATAATACTAAAACTTTACTTTTTAAATTATGCTTACTATAATATTAATAGCTTATTATATCATATAATTATAAATATCATTTTATAATTGCATTGTAATAGTTGAAAGTTAATCAAACTATCTCATATCACTGATACCAGTCTATTAAGAATATTTTATAACGAATTGATTGCGGCAATTTAGATTTCTTTGTAAAAAGACTAAAGAATTATTTCTTTTACAATAAATCATTGAATAATTGAAGTGTTTGATCTTAAAATATAAATAATATCAATTTTTTCTTTTTAGCAAAATATCAAATTATTAAAGGAAAAAAAAACATTTTAAATTTGCCCACATCAAGGAAATAAGTAATATTGCGGAATTTTTTTTTATTAACTCAATTTTAAAAATTGATTTATAAAGCTGAAAATTTTCGAGTAGTCCAACATAAAAATTAGTGACTTTGCTATCATGTAAAAAAATGAATTTTAATTTAACTCAACCTCAAAAATTAGTTTATAAACTGAGGATTATCTAGATATTTATATTAAATATTACATTTTTATAAACACCTGATTTGATATTATTAACATATATGATAAAGATGGCTGTAACATCTCACTATCACAAATATAATTTATGGCAACGGTACAAAATTGTTGCAAAATATATTAAATCTATTTAGTTGTTTTATAGCAATAATTTGACCAATTTGCTTTGTACTCGAGTTTCGACCAAATAATAAAAAGTTAAAGTGCAATTTGTATTTACCAGAAAAATTAGAGTGAAAACCAGAAAAAAAAGGTAAGGAGTTTTTTTTTTTTTTTATTAATGAGCAACGGTTTAGAATTGTTAAACCAACAGTATATTTCCCCACTCTCACTCAACGATTTTTCTCCATGGAGAAAGTATTTCGTGTAGGGATTAAGGAAAACGGCTAGATGTGTGAGGATGAAAACGGTATCGTTTGTAAGAGAGTGGAACTTCATCGATTGACAATGGTTGTTGTTTTGACAACGGTGATGCTGGAGAGAAAGAGGGACACTAATAACACTAATAAATAAACATTTCAAACAATTGACCTAAACATTTCAGAAAATCTTTGGATATGATAAAAAAATATTTTGAAAATATCTATTGGATTAAGATCCAATAGGTTGGAAAGTGAGATGAGTTGATTTTGGAGGGATTTTTTGAAAATAGGATAAATTTTAAAAAAATATTGAAATATAGGGTTACAGTAAATATATTTATAAAATTGAAATATTGAAAATCGGCTTACATGTATGCCGGAATCTAACGAGGTGGGTCCCACGTGATTAAGCACATTGGGTGTTGAAAACCGGCTATGCTTATTGCCGAAATCCGACGGATGGATACCATGCAGAGAGAGAATCCAGCTTGAAGTGGTGCCGGTATTGAACGTCTCTGTGTCCTTCACACCAACTCTGATATATATATATATATATATATATATATATATATATATATATATATATATATATATATATATATAATAAACTTTCAAAAATTAAGAAGGGCAATTGGCTCCCTTGCTTTGCATTTGGCTGCGCCACTGTTGCCCAATGAATTCTTATTGGAAATTTTGGAAATGTTTTCCAAAAATACATATGGAGACAAGTTTAATTGCGATATTTATTTCAAAAAATATTAAAAACAAAATAAAAATAAGGCATCTTAACCATGAAAATCGGACAAAACAATCTGTTGGGTAATAAACGCAGGAAAATGTTGATCAAAACACTTGTTAAACAAAGAAACAAAAAGAGAAGGAAAAAAAAAATTTCATTCTTTAATTTAGAAAAAGAAAGAAAAAAACAAAAAAATAGGAATCAAATGTTTAATTTAGAAATAAAAAAGAAAAAAAAAAACAAAAACAGGGAATCAAACGTTAAAGAAACAAACAAAAGTGGGTGGTTCGATCGCGGGAGGTGGTGTCCCACGTGTCAACCTCTGCTTCAATCAACTTATTGATGCCCTATGCATGGGCTATAGGTTACACTAGTCCAAGAGGCCAATTCACCTTTTACTCTCCTATAAACTCTTCTGTACTACCCTTCATTTTTCAATTCAAAATAAATTAATTTTCTTTCTCTTCAATTTCGAAAAAAAAGAAATTATCAGGTTAATGGCAACCTCAGTGGATCCTCTTGTTGTGGGTCGGGTCATAGGAGATGTTATAGACATGTTTGTTCCCACAGTGAACATGTCTGTGTATTATGGTTCTAAACATGTCACTAATGGCTGCGATATTAAACCTTCTATTGCTCTCTCTCCACCAAAAATTACCATTTCTGGTTATCCCGATGAGCTTTACACTCTGGTTTGTTACTATATCATATCAGCATGATATTTGTTTATTCATATGTGTTTCTTACATGCATGCATGCCTTTTTATCTTAAACTATGCTAACTTTTATCTAGTTTAGTTGCTATGTTTTGATGAGCTTGATGCATGTGCCTGTTTTCTTAATCTAAGTAGGCATATGTACTAAACTAAGATACTGTTTAAGTGCCTTGTGCTGATATACGACTAATGTGCAGTATCAATGGCATTTCACGTCAGCTGTTCTTTTCTCTCGTAATTATTGTTCAGTTGATTATCAATTCGATTTGGAAATTAGGCAGAATATTCACCTGGGTAATCAAATGTACATTTAATTCTAAGAAGTTGGTGATTTTGTAGGTTATGACAGACCCTGACGCACCAAGCCCTAGTGAACCCACCATGCGAGAATGGGTTCATTGGTAATTTTTTTTTTATGCAATTTAAAATTCTTAATTTAACTTTGGAATTTCCAATTTAAAATTAGTTATATTTAATCACTGATTTCAGGATAGTAACGGACATACCAGGCGGTGCCAATCCTACTAGAGGTGAAAACTATACTCTTTCTTATTATATAGTTATAATTCATGAATTAAAATTTTAGATCAAAAAATAAAAGATAAAGTAAGACTCTTCTGAAACCGGCGGTTTCATCAGCAATCTCGTGGATCAAACCGATAATATTATGACACTTAATATTGGTTTGATTTTTGAAATTACTCTTACAAAAATTTCCGATAAACAATATGTGCCGCAATATAAAATATGTAAAAAAATAACAACAAACTTTAGTGTTACCGATTTAGTGACTAGTGTTAGGAAGTCTCGAATTCAAATATTAATTAGAGCTTTTGTAATACAATTTTAAAAAGAAAACTTGAAGGGGTTAATAAAATTATAGAAATTTTTCTCAAAAGAAAATTTAAAATCATAGACATTATATAGATATAATTGATGGGGTCATTTATAGAATTTTAAAGTGGATTATTATCATTTTATAGAATTATTGTTTTTTTTTTTTTAAACAAGAGGAAACTTCATTGAACAGAGAAATTAACAAACCGAGATAAAAATACAAAATTTAAAAAGATATATTCCAAACACAAAGACCGAACACAGAATAGAAATTACAAAACATAAAATTACGAAATATAAGATGTAACAGAAAGATCTGATACAGAATTGATGTTATAAGATATAAAACAGAATTCAAAAATCTGACACAGAATAAAAATTACGAGATATAAAATGGAATACAAAAAGTTTATACAAAATAGAAATTACAAGATATAAGATGAAATATAAAAATCTGACACAATAAAAATTACAATATATAAGACAGAACACAAAAATCTGATACAAAATTGGAGTTACGGAATGCAAAGAAATCTTTTTTTTTTCTTTCCCATCTTTCATTTATTAAAATCCTTAAATTAAGTTTTCGGTATTTAAATTAAAAAAAAAACTATATATTTTCGTTTCGGAAGCAGAAAAATAATATATAGAATTATTTATATATTATTATTATTGCACAATTCTTTTAATTCTCAAATATTATTGGACCATTGTTATCAATGTTATTAAAACCGGACCAAATAAAGAACCGAAGAGCTCAAGGGTTTGTGGTTCGACCGGTTCTTTAGGGTTCAACCGGGTTTTTTTCATTTTTTAAAAAATATATTATTTTTTAAATTTTATATAAATATTATGAAAATATCACTATATAAAAAAATTAAAAATAGTTCAGAAAAATATATTTATCATCAAACATTAACAATAAGACTATATTTTCAAGTCATTCAATATTTATAACAAAAATTTAAGATAAATATAGTAAAATATTGTAATTTTTTAAAGAAATTCTTCAAATATAAATTATAAAATTTTATTTTATTCATATAAAATTCATTAAATTATTTGAATTTTAATTATTTTGTATTTATAATTTTATTTTATTTTTTCCAGAAAAAATAATATTGTATGAATATTTTGGACAAAAAGTTGATTTTTCTAAAATTAAACCGGTTTTTATCATTTAACCCGGTTTTTTAGTTTTATCCCGGTTTAACCGGTTTTTTGCTGTTTGAAACAGTATTTTCCGGTTTTTATCCAATCCGGTTTTTACCCATTGAACCAACCGGATCAGCCGACGGTTCGCGGTTAAACCGGTTCGACCGTCCGGTCCGGTTTTAATAACCATGATTGTTATTGAATTTAACGTACTTGTGTCATGCAAATACCTCATCCTGGTAGAGCAAGACAAGTGTGAGTTTGATGGATGTCAGCTGTGACAGTGACACGTCGTATGCCACTTGTCACACTCACCTCTCACTTTCGTGGCTACCTAGATTTGTTGCTTAATTAGAAGTCTCCACGTGTCATTTTCTGCAAAACTGAGATATTCCCATTCTCCAACTTGCGACATTTTCTACCAACTCAAGATTTTGTATTCTTTGTTGCTTAAAAGGTGGCTTCAAGGGTCATAAACCTATGCACAACATAAACTCTATGTTACTCCCATGAGGCATGCTGACTTAAATTTAGAATTCCGACATCACCTGAGAATAAAGATAAATAAATACAACAATTATTTTTATTCGTTTTTTTTATGTTATATGAAGCATTCGTATATGGACTGCTTACCTTTGATTCAGGAAAAGAGGTTGTGCCATATATGGGTCCACGTCCAATGGTTGGGATTCATCGATACATAATGGTGCTATTTAGACAAAAAAGGGGGGTGGGAGTAGCAGTAGGAGGGAATGTGGAGCAACCTCAAACAAGAGCTAATTTCAGTACAAGAATGTTTGCCGGTCATTTTGAGTTGGGCTTGCCTGTTGCTACTGTTTATTTCAATGCTCAGAAGGAGCCTGCTTCCAAAAGGCGTTAATCAAGCTGATGGCTGCTGCCATTTTATGCCCAAACCAGCTACGTACTATTATATATATGTATAATAAAAAGGGGATGATGAGAAACTCTGTGATCATCTTACCTTATCAACTTCTTTGCCATTGTTTTATGAGTCAACTTGGTTATATATGAACTTTCTCTGTGGATATTGGAGAGAGTATTTTTCATGTCTACTTTTATGCTTTCGTTAATAAAACAAACAAATATATAGCTTGTTTTATATATTATTTTCATGCTAGTTAATCTTGCAGCGGATTATTTTTCTTGTTATCTATATAAGTTTTGATTCTGATGTTTTGAACAGTTCCAATTAGAAGTTAATTTTATGATTACTAAACTGTAATACTTGTAACAAATCAGTTATAAAAAAAATTACATAAAAAGTATTTTAATTTAAAAAATATTTTAAAAAAATCACTTTAATTGAAATTCATTCTACTTCCGACTTGAGTGCGCATACGTAGCATGGCAACTCATCAATAACATGTCAACAATCATTTATCATATCTAATATATATTTAGTAATTATTTAGCATATTAACATGTCGTAATTGTCACTATATTAACAAATGATTGTTGAATTGTCATATGAATATTAGTTAAAATAATTTTTTCAATACGTTTTTTTAAATGGAGTATTTTTTATGGGAAAAGGAGGAGCCAAGAGGCACACAGGACAGTTCTAAGGGATAACATTCAAATCACTAAGCCTGCAATTCATCGTCTGGCTCGTAGAGGTGGCGTGAAAAGAATCAGTGACTTGATCTACGAAAAGACTCGTGGAGTTCTGAAGACCATCCTTTGAAAATGTGATTCGTGATGCTGTTATGTACACAGAGCACGCGAGGAGGAAGACAGTTACTGCTATGGATGTGGTTTATGCCCTTAAGAGATAGGGAAGGACTTTGTATGGATTTGGGGGCTAAAGTTTTTCTGCTTTGTATTAGGAGTGTGATCGACTTATAATTCGTATATCTTGGCTTTAGATCTGATTCTTGTAGGGATTTACTTCATGTTTTTGTAATTGAAATCATTATGTGATGATTTAATATAATTTCTTCTTTTGGAAAGGTGTTCTTATTTGCGTTGTTTCTTATATTTTGATTTTGAATTTGTGAATCTGCTCTTGGAAAATGAAAAAGAAATGCTATCCAACAATTATCAATTCATAATTTATGGCCGTATTTATTCATAATTTTATTAATTTTCACATAATCAGTAATTAGCCAAGCACAAATATTAACATGAGCATATTTTAGTTCTGCAGACTTTGGCTGCAAATATGCTTTCGTTTGGTTCTGCTTGGTTGTTTTATTTAATAACTGAACTATAGATCCATTAGTCAAATTGAGTATAGTTGGCTATCAGTTCGTTAAGCTTGTTAGTCTATTTTTATTGTGTATTCGGGGTGTCTAGTATTCATTGGTAGGAGTTGTTATAGGTAGTTTTTTCTGTCTCATTTTCTTTTGCATATGACATAGGCATTTCTTGATTTAATGCTCATGAGTTTTGCTTGCATGAGCTTTAAAAAATCTTCTCCCATTTTCATGGATGTCAGAGCCTCAAAAAGAATGAATCCTGATTTATTTCTAATTTTTCCAAGAATTTCTTTGTTTTCTTCAGCATAATTAATCTATGATTCTTACTTCATTGTGATTCCTTGATTATCTGATTAAAGAGCTATGAAGGAAGCTCGCAATTACACAACGATGATCCATTGTTTCTTTATAATTCAACGTATCCTGGTTTGAGCCTTCTTATTACTACTCCTAATTGAAGGAATTATCTTACATGGACCAGGTCTATAAAGCTAGCCTTAAAAGCGAAGGCGAATCTCAGATTCACTCATGGAAGTTTATCCAAAACCTGATGACGACCATAATGATTTGAAGAGTGTATTATTCCCTCAAGAATTTATATATTCTGTCAACTTGCTCCGGAAGATTGCCTAATTGAAGAAGCTTAAATATCAAAAACTATGTTTTGGATGCTTATTCCGTCAACGGTGGTTGGTGGTTGATTATGGTTTTAATCACACTTAACTTATGTTCAACACTACATTTAATTTGTACTTTTCTCTTTATATATATATATATATATATATATTGCAAGAAAAGAGAAATTAAACATCAAAATTTTTACTTTTAATTTAGTTATCATCTTAAATTTACTCCATATATAATTACACAATTCAAGTAAACTACTACTCCCACCTCACAATATAAATCGTTTCAAAGAGTTTTTTTTTTTTATATACCAGCCGATATACCTAGTATACCAATTATATCCAAAAAAAGAACAAATATTGTCTATTTTGCAGCATTTATACAGATCTTTCGATTATTGTGTGTACACGTTACAATTCTAACCATAGTTATTAAAATCGAACCGGACCAGCCGGTTGAACTGCGAACCGACAGGCTGATCGATTGGTTCAATTACTGAAAATCAGATTGATAAAAAATCGGATTGAACCGAAAAAACCGAATTGAATCAAAAAACCGGATAAAACCGAATTTTTTGCTAAAAAGTGTAAAAAATCTTTTTTTTTATAATTTCACCCACCCACCCACACACACACACACACACATATATATATATATATATATATTTGGAAAAATTAGTATTTTAAATTTTAAGTATATCACTTAATAATTTAATATATTTTTTATTCATTACAATCAAATATATATATATATATATATATTATTTGAAAAAATTAGTATTTTAAATTTTAAGTATATCACTTAATAATTTAATATATTTTTTATTCATTGTAATCAAATATATATATATATATATATATATATATATATATATATATATATATATATATATATATATATATATATATATATATATATAATTTTTATTATTTATTTATTGAAAAAATTAGTATTTTAAATTCTAAATATGTCACTTAATAATTTAATATCCTTATTATCTATTTGAATAATTGTAATAGTATATTAAATTAATAAGTAATATCTTTAGAATTTAAAATACTAATTTTTTCCAAATAAATAAATAATAAAAATTTAATATATATATATATATTAAATTTTTATTATTTATTTATTTGAAAAATTAGTATTTTAAATTCTAAAAATGTCACTTAATAATTTAATATACTTATTATCTATTTAAATTTATTGTAATTAAATATAATTATACTCATATATGCAAAGTTAATATTTTTGTGTTTACTTCATTAATACTCCATCTAAACATGAAATTATTTTCATGATATGATTGTATTTTTATGTTTCTAACATATGATATTCAAAAATCTATAATTAATTATTTGTAATAATAAAATTAAAATTATATTTTTAAACTTATTATTAGAATATTTATGACATATATTTAATGTTTGATCAAAATTTTTTTAATTTTTATATAATAGTATTTAAAAAATTATAATATTTTAAAAATAGGAAAAATTCGGTTGAATCTGGTTGAACCGATCGAACCACGAACTCCCAGCCTTGTCGGTTTTTTATCTGGTCCGATTTTAATAACATTGGTTCTAACAGCTCATTTCTACCCAAACCCTTCCTTTTTGCATTACCAAGAGAATTTCACCTGTAAAAAATTCAAAATAAGCACAAATAAGTATAAAACATCTAAAGGAAAATTGAAGAGGAGAGAAAAAAAAACTCAAATTTTATGAAACTAGTATGAAAACATAACTCATACAATTACTAAAAAAGATTTGCATTTAGAATATTATTAGAGTTTAAATATTAAAAAAAAATATACTAAATTTCAAATTTTATGGTGAAAATAATGTTCTGAAATTTGATATACCGGCCGGTATATTGAATTTTAGAATGTAAACATATTCTGAAATTTGGTATACTAGAAGGTGTACTAGCCAGTATATAGTATACCAAATTTCAGAATGCTAATTATGTTATGAAATTTTATATAGCAGCTGGTATACCGAATATACCATCCGGTATATCAAAATGTAGATTTCAAACATATTCTGAAATTCGGTATACCCACCTAGGGGTGTTCAAAACTCGAACTGAACCGAACAAGCAATTCGGGTAGGGTTATTAGGGTAGAGTAGGGTTAGAGGTTTGGGAATAATTCGGGGTTTCGGGTGGGTCGGGTGAAAACCTTGATTAACCCGACCCACCCGATGAACACATCCAAAACTCACCGTTTTGTGAAGGGGCATAAATACTCCCGTACATTTTCTGCCTTCACTCTTCTCTTCCACAAAATCGTAAATCCCTAATTTTTCCTCAAATCGTTTCTCATCTCACCCCTCGCCTCATCGCCACCCCATCCCATCGCTGTCGAAGCAGAGGTCTGATTTTTGTATGTGTAGTTCCGATTCCTGCATTTGCTTCTCCAAACAAGGTCTAATTTCTTACGCTTTAATTGTTCTTTGATAACACTGTCTTCAATACTCCTTTCTCATGTCTTTTTGCTTTTTTCTTGCTTCCGTTTCTCTTTAAGTAATCTTAAGAATGAAGATGAAAGCTGAATGTATTGGGAATGATAGATTACCTGTTCAATAGAATGGATGGATATGTTTTTCAGCATAGTTGGCTGGGTTTGGTCAACTAGTACGAAAGTCGTAGATCTGTTGATTTTATTGAGTCTCTGGAATTGCAACTTAAGTTCCATTGTTTCTGTACTTGATTAGGCTTCTCTTGATCTGTGAGAGAAAGTATATGGCTCTGTCTCTGTGTACGTGTTTTGCTTTCTAAAATAAAACAATTGATTGTCTGGATTAGGGATAGATATTAGAATGCACTTCTAGTAAAGAAATAAAAGAAACTGACCACAAAGTGAATGAAATTGAAAAATGTATAATCTTTGAAATTTTCAGGATATATTTTCTTCCTTTTTTTTCCCTAATGGTGGAATTTTCCAGCAAGCTATTGATTACCCATTTTACTATATATATATATATATATATATATATATATATATATATATATATATATATATATATATATATATTTAAAGTAGGCATAGTTGATGATGTGTTTGTTAGTTGTACTGGCGTTTTTGTTCTCTTTAAATGTGAAATCATTTTTCGTCCTTCATGGCTTTTTGATAATTCATCATTCACATTTCATCTTTTCCCAATGTTAAATTTTGGTTGACTGGACTGTTATATATTTGCTCTCCCATGTTTTTTCCTCTGTTCCTTGTGGAGGGTGCTGTTAGGATATTGAGCTTTTGATAATGCTGGTTGTTTGAACTGCTAGTTGTTGATCATCATGCGGAAGGGGTCTATTGTTGGCACTAGGTCTGTGCTGATGAATGTCATCTGGTGGTGTTTCCTCTCGGAAGGTTGGGCTGTTCGGGTTTATGATATCGTGCTCCTTGTACTGGTGAAATTCTTTAAAGCTTGGGGTTGTTATTTGTGTTATTACTGGACTGGTGGTTGCTGCAGTATGGTAGGCTGGAAATTTGCTGTGGCTTGGTCTTTTCTTATCTGCCCCAAATGTGAGGAGTTTGATTGTTGTGGCACTGTGTTGGTCATGCTTAAATATTGACTCTGTTTTATTTATGGATACTTATAAATCATGCAATTGATGTAACATTTTTACGTTTTTGTCATGTAAATTTTTTTTATTTGGATTTTAATATAATTTTTGTCATGTAAATAGAAAGAGAAATTTTTTTTATTTTAAAAATATATTTCGGGTTATTCGGATGGGCCCCGAATAACTGCGGGTTATTCGGGTAGGGGCCCGAACTATTAATAGGGTAGGGTCGGGTTGAGATTTATAATGTTGTTCGGGTTTCGGGTCGGGTTGGCCCGAACTCGCCCAATGAACACCCCTATATCCATCGATATATCAGATATACCTACCAGTATATCAAATTTTAGAATACAAATATATTCTGAAATTTGATATACCGAACGGTATATCAGGTATACTGTAACACTTTTATACACTTTTGATATACGTACGCCCTATTCACTTATACGTAGGGGTGTGCAAAAATCGATCCGACCAACCCGATTAACCTGAATCGAACCGACGCATTCGGGTGTGATTGGTCGGGTCGATTATTGATATTGGGTGTTAATTGGGTTCGGGTGAAACTTGACTAACCTGAACAACCCGAAAATTTTAATATATAAATAAAAAATTATAATTTCTCTTTAATATTAATTAATATATAATATATATTTAATGTAATTTTGAAATTGTTATTTTGTTTTATTTTTAAAATATTTTTTTGATATTTAATATTATTTATTTGTATTAATTTAGGATTTTAATTTAAATATGTAAATTAAAAAAATAAATTTGGGTAAATCGGATTGTTCGGGTCGGGATCTGAAAAAATCGGGTTGTTCAAGTAGTGACCCGATATTTATATAGGGTATGGTAGAGTGAGGAAAATATGTAAATTTCGGGTCGAATTCACCCGAATCTGACCGATGCACACCTCTACTTATACGGCTTTCAGAATTTATACCTCACTTGGTTAAAACTATTATACTTATGTGCAAAATTTTTTTTAATGAAAATTTTGACGGCATAACGGCTTATACATTGCACTATCATTCCTGTAATTTCAAAAAAAACGTAGCCCACATAAGGCACACAACCAAAATCAACACTTTCAATATTAGTATTGTTCAAACATCCACCTGTTCAATTCTTCCACATCTATCCCACATTCAACCAATAATATATCTATAATTTGCCATAACCGGTTCACATTATCATTCTTAAATCCATACAAAACCATATGTGTACTTATATTTACATATGCATGTCGTTAATATTCATTACACAAAATATACTAGCCAAAAAGAATACTTGATATGGTACCCTCAAATTCGATACATGCTTGCTCCTTTATAACACTTAAAAGTACCTACACACAGTTAATAAACTACATGCTGAGCATTATATGTGTTCAGTGATGGTTACAAGTCTAAAGATTTCCATTAAAATACAAGCATGCACATATAATAATCTTATCCAATGAAATATGAAATAAATCTACATTTATTTCATAATTATACTTAATCAATTAATTAATCTCTTAATAATTCAGTTACTTAATTACACATGTCATTGTTTAATTTCATTTTCACTTTTCCTACTTTAACTATTTCACAATTTACATTCCAATCCCTTAATTGCTCCCTTGATGCCAATTTACATTTTAGTACCTATTATTTTATCAGTTTACCTATTTTATTTAGGGATGAGCAAATTTTGGTTCCAATCGAAAAATCAAACCGAACCATCCAATTTTTCAATTTGGTTTGGTTTTTTGGTTCGATTTCGATTTTAAATTTTAGAAATTTTTGATTTTTTGGTTCGGTTCGATTTTTAAAAGGAAAAAATTGCAAAAAAATCGAACAGAAATTCTATATAATTATAATTTTTTTTATTTTTAATTGAATAATTATTTTATACATGTAAATTATCTTATTTTAAGTTGTAAATTATATGAGTATATTTATCAATTATTAATATCTATTTTTTAGGTGATAATTTAGAATTTTGACTGTTAAATTAAAAATTGATTAAATGAAAAAATTTATTTAACAGTTTTATTGTTTTATTTATTATATAATTTGGGATTGTATCTTTAATTTGAATTTTTATTTTATACAATTTAAATGTTTTTACTTTAGTATATTATGATTTATAATTTTTTATAATTTTTAGACATAATTTTTTTATTTTTTTAAAAATAGTTTTAATTTTCAGTTAATTGAACCAAACCGATAGAAAATTTTAGTTCAATTATTCTATAAATTCAGTTTGGTTCGGTTATTGAACCGAATCGACCGTTGCACATGACTAATTTTATTTATCAATTTTTATTGCTTAAATTCCATACTTAGTAAGAATTACCACATTTACCCTTAAACTTTCATTTTCTTTCAATTAAGTCCATTTTCATTATAATTTTTTATTTAATTCCTATTTACTCATTTTAATTTCAGTATTACTCTTTTTATCATATTGCCCCTAATATCATTCCGGTAAGAATCTTTGGACTGAATACACAGGACGTGAACCCTGCAGATCCATAACATTTAGGAGTGACCCATTGGACCACCCATACATTTATATTTTATACTTTAACATTTAACATTTCATTTCATTTTAGTAGACTATCATTGATTTACTATAGCGAGTTGCCATCACTCACCGCGGTAAGATATCTTTATGACTAGCCAACTATATCCTGAACTAGACTACTCATCAGACCAGTAATAAGGGCAATAAATTTTATTTCTTTAATTATAATCTCAATTAATAATTAACTTATAAATATTTTTCATTGTCGTACTTATCCACTTTCCACCAATTGCATTCTAAACCTTCTATTTTTCAATACTAGTATTAAAATACATCAAATCTCATATAAACATAATACATTACTTAACTTACATAGCATGCTTAATGTAAGTATAACTTAGTCAATTTTCCAAATTAACTCCAATAATTCTCATTAAACTATTTTACATCAAATTTTTCATTCTATTTTCATTTTATGCCATGATAATTAATAATTACCCAAAATATCCTTCGGCCTATGCCATTTCCCTATCCTTCTATGTATTTTTTTTATTCATTTATCATATATTAAAGTTTATTATAATTCAATTTATCTAATTATACCATAATTTTGCATTTATTACACAATTTTTTCCTAACCTACCCTATTCGACCATACCTAATTCACGCCCCTACTTTTAGTTCTTTCCCTATTTATCATTTATACAACATTAGTACACCAGAAACCACTCAATTATACAATTATTTTACATTTAACAATCAAACAAAATAATTTTTCTTTAATAACTCCATTCAGCCTACCACACACCACCACCTTTTTTTTATTTTTCTTTTATATTTTGCATTCTGATCCACCCATTATACCTTCTTAAACACATTTGTACCATTTAATTCAATTTCACATGCATTTAACATACTTACATAATATAAACACAACCTAAATCAATTTAATTTAAATGGAAAATGTTAGATTTTGTAACCACTAACCTTATACACTTGATGCAGGCTCTTCAAGTTTCCTTTTCCTTAGAAGTGCCTTCACCTTCTTTGTTCCCTAATGGTGGCCAAATTTTCTACCAAGCAAAACCATGGATATTCTTCTTCCTTTTTGAAAAATAATTAAATAAATGAAATCTACACACTCAAATTTATATCCTAGAACCCTTAATTGAATTTTTTCCAACAAATTCTCTTACCTCAAAATTATACCTTCCTTAAAATCCTTTGGTTCAATCTAATCTTTCCACTCAAAATAGAGGTTAGAGGCTGCAAGGCTGTTGTAGAGGGGTTGATATTACCTAGGAGGTTTGATTTTTGGTGAAAATTGTAACATTCTTACGAATTTAAACGATTAGTCAAAATTTTTTTTCCATCTTAACCATCATATGCTTAACCAAATAATTCATTGATCGTCAATTCTTATCCATTATTCGTATTCACAAACTAACTTATAACTGATTTATAACCGTCTAAATTTACTATTTATTTTACAACAATCTGGCAGTATAACAACTATAAACTTAGCTAGCCCCCTAAAAATCAAATAAGGCACGGCCGTTTAGGGACACAACAGTTTATAACAAAATGTATATACATTTTAGTCATTCATTCACATATCAAATACACCCATTCAATTTTTCTTCCTGACAAAACACATATTTACATATACATCAATTTATTAATCAAATACAATCCAATCTTTTACTTCAAATAGCTAAATATATACATACCAAAATACAAAATAATTTATAACTATCTATTTCTTTTCAAACTTTGCTTTACTGTGCACTATGCTCCAACTACTCTTCAGAATCTGCACGCAATAAATACTACGTGTTGAACATTAAATATGCTTAGTGGTGACTGTAAATCAAAGAATTTCCCAAACAAGTATAATTGCATTAATTATACAAAATTTCTTAATTAGTCAATCGAATGCAATGATCATTTCATTTGGAATTTTACACTATTAAATACCACTAATATGGCAAAATTTTGAATTCAATTCTCAAATTTTCAATTAATTACATAATTATCTTTTCTACACTTTAATTACGATTTTACCACTAGTTAATTTATTTTCACTTTAATTTCATTAATTATTTATCAAAATACAATTATCAATGTGTTTAACATTCAATACAAAGTAATGTCACTACCTTGGTAAACTTTTTAATTAAGTCTTTAATTTTTCATTTAATTAAAAAATTGCCACATTTACATTTTAATTCCAAAATTTGCTGTTAGTTTACTCGTTTTCACTCCACATTCACTTATTAGCATACAAAATTTTCGTTTGGTCCTTATTTTATCTTTTCATACAACATTTCATTTTGGTCTTTAATTTTTTAATTAATTACGAAATTGCCATTGTTAGACTTTAACTTATGATATTGGCACTAGTTCACTGATTTTTTTATTTTCAAATCATTAATTAGCATACAATATATCAATTGGTTCTTATTTTGACATTTTCAAGTAAAATTATATTTTAGTCATTATTCTTCTTAAAAGCTTATTTTTAGACTGTTGGTTCGTTAAATTATCATTTTTTACCCTTCCTATTCATTTTTTAGTCATTTTTGCTCATTACATACAACTTTTGAAAAAAAATTATCATTTTGCCCCTAAACTTTTTATTTCTTTTCAATTAAATTCTTTTTCAATTTTAACTTCACTTTTAGCTTTCTTTTTACACTTTTAACTTATTTTTATCTTTTTTCTCATAGCAAAATTATGACAGAAATTTTCAGACCGGATATACGAGATATGGATCCCACAAAGCCACATATAAACTGAGAAATGACCTCTAAGGATCATTTCTCATAGAGTAGATATCAGAACAGATAGATACTATGGGAGATCGGTGATCCTACCATAGCAAAGTAGATTGCCATAACTTGCACTGCGATATAAATATCTCTATGGCTAACCAATTATATCCTGAGCTAAATATTTACTTTCTGACTATTGCTAAGGGCAAAAATTCACTTAATTTCAAATCTTTTTTTAGATTTTTAATAGCTGCAATTATTTTTTCTATTCAGTACATTATCAGTCAATAGTTTCAGTACTTTTACACAGTTTGTGGATTATTTTACAATAATTCATCATTTTCTTATCAAATTATGAATTTTTTCACAATAACTCATCATTTTCACTTTACACATTATACTTTTCATTGTCGTTTCATTTCAATGCATTAGTTAATCAATTATATCATCACCTTTGAACAGTTTATGAATTATATCCATATACTTCATTGGTTTCCACTCAAATTATGAATTAATTCTCAATAATTCAATAAGTTCACTTTATACATAAATAAATTTTCTTCTCAAAAATATTTAAATAATTTTCATAAAATTTAAATAAATTTATGGATATATTATTTCTTGTCTAGATTCATTTTAAGGCATAATTTATCAAAAATAACCAAAATACACTTTAGTTTCCTTTAAGTGCCAATTCGGCCACTAAAGGAACTCCATCTTACATAATCATTTAAAACAATTTAAGCTTACTATTAGGCATATTCAAGGTCCTATTTCATTATTCTAAAGTTAATTTCAATTATTCATGCATTTTCTAAATTTTTTCTAAGTTATATAAAGGATGCTAAATCAAGGAAAATAGATGGATTTCATAGTCACTTACCTTTCTCACTTGCTATATCTTCCTTAAACTTCACTTTTCTTATCTTTAGCCTCAGAAACCTGTCCACCACTATGAAAATCTACAAGGGGCTGAATTCTTCATCAATAAAAACACTATGATTTCAATCTCTTTAGCTCAAATTGATATCATAAATGGACTTTAGATACCTAAAAATACTTGTAAACACCCTTAAATAAAATTAAAATCTTGAATTTCTCTTACCTCACTTTGATACCCTAAGATTGTCCACTTGATTTCTCTTACTTTTTTTTCTCAAACTAAAGGATGGAGGCTCAATTAAGTAACTAGAGAGGCATAATATTATTTATTATGCTTGGGTTGAGAGAAAAATGAGAGAAAACTTGAAAAAAATGAAGAAACTAAAGCTATGGTGGTTTCGACCTTGAAGGGAGAAGAAAGAGCTGAAGGAGATAAGGATGGCTGGTAAAAGATTCTCCTTTCTCTCAAATTCAATATGGGTTTTAGGTGGATTGGGCTTGGTTCAACCAAAGCCCACTCATTTAAGACCCAAAACATCTTTTTAAGCCCATAATGCAATTTTCTTGTAATTCTCTCACTTTTCAAATTCAAATCACTTTAAAATTGATTTCATCATTTTTATTAACTCAAAAATAGGTTATACACAAAATTTTAGCCCAATCGAAGTTAATTTTTGATCCGATTCATTCCGATCAATCCTATTCAACCATTACTGTTGTTATAAAAAAATTTACTTTTTGCAACCAAAATATTCTACCCATCATTTTAGGTATATCTAAATTTTTTTGTAATTTTTAGACTTCATTTGTTATTTTTAAGAACTCGATCAAATCTAGATCAACATAAGTAACCTATAAATTGAACTGTCCCATTTTTTTATATTTTTGACTTTTGGAGGTCTATTTGACCTCAATTTTATTTCAAATTTTAACTTGGACTACCCTTGATCAATATTTTTTGATAGTAAAATAAAATATATTTTGCCTTTGGATATACTTTAAAATCCGGTTGCACTGTTTACTATCGGAAAATACTATTTATGACTGATTCGGCATTCAGACGATTACAAAAATTTAAGAGAAAGAAGAAGAAAATGAAAGAAATGGTGAAGGTGAAGCCACGGTTGAGAGAAAAAGGGAAAGAGAGAGCAGATTTCTAGAGTTATCTCCAGAATTTTGATATTTTAAGGATTTTTATATCCTAAAATTTGAGCTAGATTGATCCAACCAAATTGGTTGGGCTTAAATTGAATTTTAAGCCCATTTATGCACTCTAAATTATTCTCTCCCTTTACAACTCCAAATTTAATCAAAATTAATTTCATAATTTTCAAAATAATAAATTAAGTATCCACAAAAAATTTCAATTCAATCGAAGTTTATTTTCGATCTGGTTCATTCGAATCGATTCGATTCAATCACTTCCAGTGTTACCGAAATTTTTTTTTGCACCAAAATGTTCTACATCTTATTTAATGTAGGACTGAGAATTTTGAGAATTTTTAGAGTTCATTAGTTATTTTTAAAATTCAGTCAAAATTTTAGTCAACTAGGGTACTATTTAAAGCCAAACCCTGAAGTTTTTCTTATTTTTGACTTTTAGAGACCTATTTCATCTCATACTGATTTCAAATTTTAATATTGGACTCATCGTGACTAATATTTTTCGATAGTCAAATAAAAATTATTTTTTCACCTCCGGATATATTTTTTCTATCCGGGTATGCTGTTAACTACGAAAAATATTGGTCACGACTAATCCGACGTTTGGGTCATTATATATACCAGCCGATATATCAAATTTCAGAATGCAAATATGTTCTGAAATTTAGTATACCAGACGTTATACCAGATATATCAACCGGTATACCAAATTTCAAAATGTTAATTATGTTATGGAATTTAATATACCGACTGGTATACTTGGTGTACCATCCAGTATACCAAATTTTAAATTGTAAATATGTTATGAAATTTGCTATATCCGTCGATATACCATGTATATCGGTATATCAGTCAGTATATCAAATTTCAGAATGCAAATATATTTTAAATTTTGGTATACCGAACGGTATGCTAGCCGATATACCAAATTTTAGAATGCAAATATATTCTAAAATTTAGTATATCAGCCAGTATAATAAATTTTAGAATGCTAATATATTATGAAATTTGATATACCATTCGGTATGCCAAATTTCAGATTGTAAACAAGGGATTCTTCTTTTTTTAATAGAGAAATCACATGACAGACCAAACAAGAAGAGAAAAGATTGGCAAAATGAAATTCAATTTTGAAAAAAAAAATAGAATATTTATCACATTTTTTAAATGTTACCATGTTATACACCCAGGCTGCAACTCAAGTTTAAATAATGGATTAGCAATTGTTGACAAAGATTGGTTTCAACAATCTCCAAGGATTAAGTATATTTCTAAACTTTTTCAATGATTTTTCATAAAAGTCAATTACAATTTGTAGGTAAGTGTTGTTGCAAGTTATCATGGTAATTCCACTCATTTTATTCACTGCAAGACCTCAAATAACACACCTCAGATTATAAACAATCCAGAAGCCTATTCAAATCCAATTTTTCTTTCTTCTTTTTATGTCGTAGGCTAGGGCATAAATCCAGGAGCCCAATGAACAAGTTAATGCAAATGAAATATAGCAATTCGATCTAATTTAGTGTAGGCAATAGGTATTCATACAAATGAATTAATATTTATAGCTAGTTAAGCCTGAAATGCAATTGGCTTCATGATGCTATCACACGTCATTGAAGAAGTTTAATGGTGTCATGACCTGAAAGATGCACAATTTTACGCAGAGAGTTTTGATTCCAAAGATGCAGAAGAGTCGCAAGTGACAAAAATTACAAGAAATTAATCTTGAAGAACCAAAACCAGCTGCTTATGATAAAGAGCAATAATATTACACTTGTACAATGAAATGGAAGTGGAACCATGAAATTAGGTTAGAAAAAAATCTGCTAATAGTTTATTAACAAAAAAAATATATTAATAAAATTCACTAGAAATTTATTTTGTAGAAGATTTATTTTCATATCAAAAAATTCATGTTGACATTTTGTCAAACACTTTGTATGCAATATTTAAAATACTAGATTTTAACAAATAATCACCCATTTTGTAAATTCCAAGATTTTACATAGACTTTAACGTAACCAATTGCTGATAGCTCAGTAATCCAGAGGAAAAAATTACACAACCAGTCATACAAACAGTAACCAATAACAACAATTTAAGAAACAAAATTAATAAAAAAAAAATCAAAAGCTTGTAAATCAAAATGTTTAATGTTGCTATTTATTTGCTTATAATTCAACTGCAAAAAATTTCATTGTTTTTCGTTTAATGTAAAATTCAATCAAATTGGAAAAACTCTTAATATAATTATTTTTTTATGGTGAATATGCATGTGACCTCCAATAATTTATTTGTTCCCATCTCTTTAAACTTTAAAAAGTCAATAATTTATACACTTAACATCTCATGCATAATTATTTTGATTATTAGTAACAATAGCAGGGGAGCTGGAGACTTACCAACGGCGGTGACAAAGAGGAGAGAAGTATAGATAATGAAGATACAAATTAGCTTCAAAATCTCCAACAAAAAAAAATACAAAAGAAGAGGAGACAAAATCTTAATGTCTTCTGGCAAGAATGAGAAGAAAAGAAGAATGAAAAACAAAAGGAGGAGGAGGAGTAGGGGTGTTCATCGGGGCGGGTTCGGGTCAACCCGACCCGAATCCAAAACCTGAAATATTCATAATATTTCAATTCTACCATACCTTACGAATAGTTTGGGCCCCTATTCGAATAACCCGTACAATTTCGAGTCCCGTCCGAATAACCTGAACAATCCAAATTTATTTTTAAAATTATTTTTTCTTTTATTTTAAATTATTTAAAATGAAATTCGGGTCGGGTTAACCCGATCCAAACTTGCTCTGGTTACCAAAACGCAGCGTTTTGAGTCTTTTCGGATTGTTCGGGTTAATGGGGATTTAACCCGACCCGAATAACTTATAAATTCCTAACCCTAACAACCATATCAGAATTCCTTATTCGGGTTGTTCGGATGGATCGGGTTTTGAACACCCCTAAGGAGGAGGAGAAAAGAAAAAGAGAATTTGATTTCAATTAAAAAAGCGTTATTTTAAAAAAAAAATAATTTTGAAAGGAAACAAAAGAAGTGAGTATTTTTTAAGTGTAACCAATTTTTTTTGGTAGTTTTGTAAAACTCCCTTGATTGAAAGAGCTTTTTGATAAGAATTGCATTGCACAAATAAATTATTAAGAAATTTCCTAAATATTATATATATTATTTGGACCCAATGTTTTTCCTTATCATTCAAGCAAGCTAAGAAAAATTCAGGGTAATTAAAAAACATTATCTAGGATGTCAATTCGGTCAATTTATTAATTAATTTATCAACATAAAATTGAAATAAAAAGAAAATTAATTTATCAACATAAAAGTGAAATAAAAGGAAAGTCACGCGATCGTAAACCCCGTTCAGTTAATCCCGCAGGACCGAGTGAATAACTGTGAATTAATGGCCAAGTATCTTCGGCAGAGAATCTGGGCTCCGCACTTGTCTCAGCCCCCCGCACGTGGCGAGCGGATCCTCTACGCTCGAAGCTTCCTCGTTTCCGAGGCTGCATCTCTGCAGTTATGGGCCCGGGGATTTTCCTGGGTCAAGTTTTATTTAACCCAATCACTCCGTCACGTGACACGTTGCCTCTGCCGTTAGCTTCCTCGTTCTTATAAGCACTTGATTGAATTATGTCTTCTTTCGATGTGGGATTGTTTACCTGCTCTTTCACTTTCTCTTTAGCCTTCTACTATCTCCATCAACTCTCCATTTCTCCATCAATCGCTTAATCACCAAAAACAAACAATGCCACACCTCACTGAGACCTACGCCTGCGTGCCCACCGCAGAGCGCGGCCGAGGAATTCTCATCTCCGGCAGTCCAAAGTCCAATTCAATCTTATACACCAACAACCGATCAGTATTGATCCTCAATCTTGATAACCCGCTCGACGTCTCCGTCTACGGCGAGCACGGCTACCAGGCCACTGTCGCTCGCTACTCCCCCAATGGTGAGTGGATCGCCTCCGCCGACGTTTCCGGCACCGTCAGGATCTGGGGGGCTTATAATGATCACGTTTTGAAGAAGGAATTTAAGGTCTTGTCTGGTCGGATCGATGATCTCCAGTGGTCGCCTGATGGGTTGAGGATCGTGGCTTGTGGTGATGGGAAGGGGAAATCGCTAGTTCGTGCTTTTATGTTAGTGAGAAAAACTGGAACCTTGTTGCAATTTGTTTCTGAGGTGCGATTAAAGCTGCGAGTTTTTGAATTTTTAATGGTGATTTTGTTTGTATTGAATAGGTGGGATTCAGGCACTAATGTAGGCGAATTTGATGGGCACTCGAGGAGAGTTTTAAGTTGTGCATTTAAGCCAACAAGACCATTTCGTATAGTGACATGTGGGGAGGATTTTTTGGTTAATTTCTACGAAGGGCCTCCTTTTAAATTCAAGCTTTCTCGCAGGTTTGTTAGTTTCATATATTTTTCAACTTGCTGCCTTTTTTTTTTTTATCTTATTGACCATGGATTTTGAAATCACAAGCTTTGTACATTTGTTTTCTTTGCACCAAAAGTTTTGAGCTATTTACTTGTTTTGAACACTGATAATCTTTTGTGTAACGATTCTCTACTAGTTTCTCTCCTGAAGCTCCTTTTTGTTTCTGATTGTTGTCTATTGTAAAGCGTGCACACATTTTTCATTATATACTTTATAGATTATGATCACTCCTTTGCTGAACAAACATCAATCATATCAGACAATGATTGTAGATTTGTGTGATCTGGGTTTCTTACTTCTCAGGAGACCATTCAACAAATTCAATAGGTGTAAGAGTTAAGATTGAACTCCAAAGTTATTGAGATTAGATAGATATTGGTTTTCAAGCACTCTGCTAAGCATATAGATATTGGTTTTCAAGCACTCTGCTAGGTAACTTTCCGAGTTGGAAAGTTTTTAAAATTTAGATAGTGAGTTATGCTGCATGGGGGCATCACAGTGCAATGGTACTTGGATTCTGATATACCTTAATGTGGATAGCAATGCGGTGTTATATTTGAATTACAGAAAGTGCCCTTGAAATAGGAAATTGATATGCCCTTTCATGATCTGTGTGGACGTTTATAGATGCTGAAAATATTCTTCATTTCACAATCATGGATATAATGTCTGATTAACAGCAAGTTCATGGTAACAATGGGAGCCTTTCTTCTTAGGTTCAAAGCGTTTTGTACATAATTTATTTGCTGGCTCCAGTAGCAATCGTGATTTTAAACAGTAGAACAGTACCAACAATAACAATCTTGTTGGATTGGCTGTAATCACTTTGAGTTGCATTTACTTTTGGTCCTGGTTGTTTTCAAGTTGGGTAAACCCCTATCCATAAGGTTGAGGTTATGCATTTTCTATTTAAGTTAATACTAATAATAGTAGCTAAATAACACAAGAAACGGCAAGAGTTATTTGCTTCTGTAATGAAAGAAAACTTTTATTCTGATTATTTGGATTGAATGTTGTACAAGGATGAAAATGAAAAAGTTCTAATGCAATAAATAATATCAACTACCAAGGATATTTTAATATCAAAATCTGAAATAGCTGCCCAAACCAGCTTGAGGACAGTAGATTAGTGATTGAAATGTTGCAATGGATAGTTTCAGCTTTCAGTTTTTCATATTTGAAACATTCAAATTAGTTCGGGTACAGGCTAATATGATTAGGTATTGCAAATTATCTCCTGAACCATCACTTTACACATGATACTTTTCTTCTTCATGGGGGAATTTATTTATGTCTTTTTTCTTTTTTCTTTTGGGGGCTGGGGCTGGGGGCACAGCATATGTATGCCAATTGTTGAATAAAGTGAATTAACTTTTCTTTTTCTAAGCTAGGGGAGATTGTGTGTTCAAAAGGAACGGGCATGAGTTATCACATTCACTGGAAGATTTTGTTCATTGATCTGCAGGGATCATTCAAATTTTGTAAATTGTGTGAGGTTCTCTCCAGATGGAAGCAAATTCATCAGTGTAAGTTCTGATAAGAAGGGCATGCTATTTGATGGAAAGACTGGAGAGAAGATTGGAGAGTTGTCCTCTGAAGATGGTCATAAGGGAAGCATTTATGCTGTTAGCTGGAGTCCAGATGGTAAACAGGTAAGCCTATCATTGGTTACAGTTTAGACTGCAGTAGTCTCTATTTTGTCCTTGATACAATCCACAAGGTGCAAAGAACTATTATCAATAGTGATTTTGACATTTGCTTTCCTTTATCCTCCTGCATGCTTGTGTCATTTTGTGTACATTATCTTCTTTCTTATGAAGAATGTATAATATGTGAGGTCTGACTATACTGTTAAATATTTTTTAGGTGCTGACTGTTTCTGCAGACAAGTCAGCAAAAGTATGGGAGATCTGTGATGATGGTAATGGAAGATTAAAGAAAACATTGACATGTTCTGGCTTAGGTGGTTTGAATGACATGTTAGTCGGTTGCCTCTGGCAGAATGATCATGTTGTAACTGTCTCTCTTGGTGGCACAATTAGTATCTTCTCAGCAAGTGATCTTGATAAAGCTCCCCGACAAATATCTGGACACATGAAGAATGTTACATCATTAGCGGTGCTTAAAAGTGTCCCAAAAACTATACTGTCCAGCAGTTATGATGGTCTGATAATTAAATGGATTCAAGGCACTGGATACAGCTGTAAATTAGAGAGAAAAGAGAGCACGCAAATCAAGTGTTTAGCTGCTGTAGAAGAAGAAATTGTCACATCTGGATTTGATAATAAGGTTACTTGCATGCTCAATTGCCTTTATTTAGATATGAAATGAGTATATTTTATTTTTTCTTTGCATTGCCATTTTTAGTCAATCCTGGCATCAAGAGCTGCATTACTATGTACGCGTTACATTCATTAACTTCCATCTATTACTGTTTGATGATAGAAGTGGCATCTTAAGTGCAGCTTTGTCTCCTTTAATCGTTACTTGGCATATGAAGCCATTGATAAATTTCAGCTACACTAGTCAGGATTGGATCTTTGGTACACATATCACATAATTTTTCTTCTTTTCCATGTTTCCTTTGCAACTCCGCTAGATACGGAACTCAACTAAGCCTTGATTTCCAGATACTGAACTCAACTAATTGCTAAATCAATCTGTTTAAGGATATACCTTCAGAAAGTTCTAGGATCATTAAATTCTTTCTCACTATTTTCCTGTATACCATCCTAATTTTGTCACTTACTTAAATAACTCATAACATCAAAATGCTCAGTGTTCTATTTTTATGGATTTGTTTGCTTATGATGCATGATTACTATTGTATCTCTATTCTTTCACCTTTTCCTCAGTACATGCTACTATGGTCTTCTTTGGAATGGATCATTGAATCACGCTAATCCATGCAACTTGCTAGTTGATTAAATAATATTGCGTTTATGTTTGTTTATTATGGTTCTTTGTTAGCTGCCTTCTGTCTTAATGTCTAATTTTTAATGTTTTTCTCATTGCTGTGCTTTCTTTTCTTGATTCTCTTTACTACCTAGATATGGAGAGTTTCTTTTCATGGGGATCAGTGTGGAGGGGCTGATTCTGTTGACATTGGTAGTCAACCAAAAGATTTGAGTCTTGCCCATCTGAATCCAGAGCTTGCTTTGGTGACGATCGATTCAGGTGTTGTCATGCTTCGTGGTACAAAAGTTGTCTCAACAATCAATCTTGGTTTTTCTGTAACAGCATCTGCAATTACACCTGATGGAAGTGAAGCAATCGTAGGTGGCCAGGATGGTAAACTGCACATATATTCTATTACAGGTGATACACTTGAGGAAGAAGCTGTCCTGGAGAAGCATCGTGGTGCTGTGAGTGCCATTCAGTACTCTGCAGATGTTTCAATGTTTGCATCTGGTGATGCAAATAGAGAAGCTATTGTTTGGGATCGTGTCTCCCGAGAGGTACCTTCATCACCAATATCTCTTTCTTTGATGACTTTGTTGCGTTACCTATGTTTAGTTTAGCGGCAATGGCAAATATGCAAACTTAATGTTAGTAGTGTGTCTATGAAATAATCTTATTTTTAAGCATAATTACCTAGAACTTCACTACTTATGTCCATGTTTTTCAGATGAAACCCATGTTTATTTTCTTACAATTCAAAAATGAAAACCTGTATTTATTTTCTCCCATGGGGTTCCTCTCCTGGGCCGCTTTCCCACAGACGGTGCCAATTGATAGAGAATGGCAATGCTAGGTCCATAAGTGTGAAGGCTCCTTATCCACCAAAAGGAATTCCTTTTAGTGGAGGAAGCCCCACACACTTATAGGCCACCAACTGCCTAGATAGTTAACCGATGTGGGATTCGTAACAGAAACTAACCTCATAAAATGGTAGCTTAGATTGGTAAATGCAAAATAATTTCAGTAGATTTATTATTTTTCCACTTAAACATGAATGTTATTCCCAATTCTAGTGGTCTCACTGCATTCATACTTTGTGAGGAGATGGATGTGCTTATTCTGTTTAATCTGTTAAAGCATGAGAATGTTACATGTAAATGTCGGTCCTCAGTTCAAAATGCATGTACGGATGTAGCATGTCTGAGAACCCCTGTGGCCTTGTTTCTTCAGTGTTAATCTTGTATGTCCTGTATTTTCCTTGATATTAATTATAACTTCTGATGAGTGGAAACAACAGAAAAAATTTCCTTTTTTTGTTGTTGTTGTACTTGTTTTATTATTTTATCTTGCTGCAACAATAAACCTTATCAGATACGTTTGACAAAATTTCTCGCAGGTGAAGCTTAAGAATATGCTGTACCATACTGCCCGCATAAACTGCCTTGCTTGGTCTCCAGATAGCAGCATGATTGCTACAGGATCACTTGACACCTGTATCATTATATATGAGATTGACCAGCCAGCATCCAGTCGGATGACCATAAAGGGAGCTCACTTGGGTGGGGTGTATGGATTAGCTTTCACTGATGAGCAGAGTGTAGTAAGCTCTGGTGAGGATGCTTGTGTTCGTGTTTGGAGATTAAGCCCTCCATGATGCTAGTTGTAGCTAAAAACTAGTTTGGTGAAGATGCTGGATGATTTTGGATTTTGGTTTGTTGTCAAGTTTGGTTTGCAATGAGATTGTGAAGAGTAGGCATATTCCATAAACTGCTTTTCCAGTCATGATGTTTTCTTGGAGGGGCTCATATTCTGACAGAAGTTTTATCCAGTGTTGTGATTTATTCCCTTTTTTTTTAGCCTGGGATTTGTGTTATTTTCGCACGGCTGGAGATTGAAGTAAGGTGGGTTAGCATTTTGCGGCCATGAAGTTAATTAGGATGTTGTAGAAGTCTGAAGCTGATCTTTGCCATGTTAGACTTGTGTTAGGACACAGAAACTGCTCAAAATAGTGCGTGAATCAACAGTGCTGAGCCAAAGTGGAAATGGTTGTGCTAAAGAGATCCAGAGGGGAATTTTGCTACGGCTGTCTGTTATTTTTGATGCTAGCATACCGAATCTTTAATTTTTTTGCGCAGTGGTGATGCTAGTGATTGTTGTGTTATGTATTTCTGCTGAGTCATGCAAGTTCTCTATAGTCAATACAGTTGTTTTGTGCAGTTGGTCTGGTATGTAATCTGAGCTCGTATGATCATGTCTGAAGTTTCTCTATACTATCATTGAATATCTGGTAAGGTGTTGATAGAGAAGGCCAATATCAGACCCATAAGTGTGAAGGTTCCTTGTTTCACCAAAAGGAATTCCTAGTAGTGGGTGCCCATCACATTTATAAGCCACTAACTATTCATATAGCTAGCCGATGTGGGATCGTAATATTACCCCCTCCTTTAACAGCCGACGTCCCGACGGCTTGTCACCTCCTGGCGGCTTCTTCCCAAGGGTTCCTCTCCTGGATCACACCCACTTGGCGGCTTCTCCCCTGAGGTTCCTCTCCTGGGCCGCGAATCCGGCAGGTCGGACCACTGATAGAGAAGGACAACATCAGATCCATAAGTGTGAAGGTCTCTTGTTCCACCAAAAGGAATTTCTAGTAGTAGTGGGTGCCCATCACACATATAAGTCACTAACTATCCATATAGCTAACCGATGTGGGATCGTAACAGTGTGCATTTTAAAACTTGCAATGCATACCTTTAACTAATTGTGTCAGTTCCTTGCAGTTTGACAAGTTAATTTGTTTGATACATCTCTAATCATCTAATTGCACAAAAAAAAATTTAGCTCCTGAAACTCAATAATAGCTATTTAGCCACTGAACTTGCTTTTCTTGTAGAGACTTAAATTATAAATTTGCCTGTAATGTTGGATGAAAATGATAATTTTATCACTAATATTTCAATCGATGTAATGTTATATTTATATTTTGAAATTAAAAGAATTTTTTATTTTTATTTTGTATCATATTATTTATATACAAAATAATCTTCCAAATCATTTATAAGAAATCTTCTATTAATTAATGATTTTTTTAAGAATATTTGTGAAGCCTTAACAATAAATTAATAAATACTCTTCCAATTCCTTTAGAAGAAATCTTCTATTATTTTATGATTAATAATTTTTAGAATCTTTATGAAGCCTTAGCAACAATTTAGTCAATAATTAGTAAATAATCTTTCAAATCCTTTATAAGAAATCTATTATTTAATGAATATATTTACGAAGCCTGAACAAAAAAGAGCAAAATATTCTTAAGAAAATGTCATAAAATGTTTCGAGCTGAAATTATTTTATATATAAATTGTTTTGTTATTTAATTGTTATTCTTTCCTTTTTTATGTATCATTTTTATTATTTTTATTAGAATTAAGAAATAATAAATAAATTTAAATTTGGTATTAAATTACATAATTAAAATTAAATTATTTTTAATTTTATTAAAAATAATAAATTAAAAAAGTATATTAAATTATACAAAAATTTAAAATTAATAAATAAATAAAATTTAAATTTTATTTAAAAATAATAGATAAAAAATATGAAAAAAAAATAGAATATAAATTAACAGCGACTTTGAAATTAAAGGATTGTCAATTTGCAATTAATCATTCTTGGATTGGACCCACCAATTATGAGCATGCTTATTAAGTATAGGAAGAGGTTGATCTTTTGAAGGGTCAAGTTGTCTACCAATTTGGAATCATTTTGGTCCATTCTATCATATCCGTATATCACCGTTCATCAATAATTTTATAATCCATTCAAATACTAGTTTGGTTTGAAAAGGAAAAGGATTAATACTTTCTCGGTTTTCTGAAATTATACGTTTTCAATTATTAAATTATTGAATTTTTATTTTATTTAATACATATTAAATGAAAATTAAAAAAAATTAATAGAATAGAATCGAAAGTTTAGAAATTTCATTATATTATTATTTTATTTAAATTTAATGTAAATAAAAATAAAAAGCTTAAAAATTTAATAGAAAAAAATTGTATAAATTTATGGCCTGATGATGTATTTGCGAAAAGAAAAAAAGCCATAAGAATAAAATAACATGGTCCTCCTTAGCTTAAATTAATTATAAGATGGTAATATTGAGGGCAGTAATTATTATGTTACCGAGGAAAAGAAAAGAAAATATCTTGAGTAACAATTTTGAAGATTATTAGACGAATTTCACGTGGCCATGGTTGGAATAAGACAATATATCACAGCGATGATCGGAGTCATTGTCCAAACTGGACCATTCACCAACTTGTAATATCATTTGGTCCATCTTTTATTTTTAACGTTGATTTTTTTTTTTTCACCAATATGTCTCCTCTTACCAATAATAATAATAATAGCCAAAAGGATGTTCAAGGAGGTCTTCAAAATACCAATGTCCGTTGATAGGAATGATTGAGGATTTTGTATTCTTTAAACATGTTTCGAGTTCGATTTCTGAATTTAGTATATGTATGAAGCGGATGACATTAAAAAAATCATCCCCATCAATGAACCTGTGCAATGCCCGAGGGGGAGGGGCCACTATCCTAGCCCACCCCACTTCCCCTTAAAAAAACAAGAGGTCTTCAAAATTCTCAAACCATAAAACTCACAATCAACTTTTTGCCTTGATTACTAGAATTATAAATTACTATGATAGATTAGGCTTCTAATTTTCTTACCAATTAAATCCCTCATCTTAAATATTATTATTTATTCTTATTTGGCTGTTGATTTACGTGAAAGACTGATAAAAGTTTAGAGCCAATGTTAAATTTTTCATGGTTATATACTTAATAATATGGTTTCTGAAGGAAATTCCAGTAATAAATATTGATCCTAATATAATGAAAAATTTTGAATTCAAATTTTCATGCTCCTTGTCCATATCATAAAAAAAGATATATGTATATTCATATAAAATTTTAAAATAAAAGATATTTAAATTTACATCTAGTTCAGTTCTTATAATATTTATTTAGTGTGTCACGTTAGCATATGTATTGATATTATTATCTCTTTCCAGTAATATAAAAGAAAAAAATCAATGCTAATTTTTCAAATATTACACATAAAATTGAAAAAAATAAACATTATAAACAAACAATTTCAAGTAAAAGACTATAAAACCAAATCGGTATAAAAAAAAAAATTGATCTTAGATCTGAAATGCAAAACGACACTTGTATATGTATGATTATTTTAAAAAAAGAAGAGGATAAACTGTCGTTTTAGACGAAATTTCAGCTAAAATCATGCATTTAGACGTCAAAGAAGAAAAGAAATTCAACATTGCGGCAACGAATGCGTGTTAGGGAGATCAAAATTGGACCGAACCAAATCAATCGATTTATGGTTAAATAGATTAAATAAAGATTTAATTTTTTATTTTTTTCTTACGAATCGTCGGTTCGGTCCAATTTTCATAATATTACTTTTTTAGGATAAAAATAAAAGAGGAAATTACATATAAATAATCCATGGAATTTTCAAAATAGATTTAATTTATAATTGATACTTATGAAGATAAGTGATAACATAAAATCGGCCTAGCACATAATTGTATCCACCAAACAATTCTCTGTAAATTTTTCTTAAAACTCTATAAATAATTAAATAGGCGGTTCCTTCTTCTTCTTCTTCTTCAGTATTAGTTCACTCTCTTTTCTGATAATCTACCAGCTCAGAAGATGAAGAGAGAAGGCAAATTCCGATTGGCATTGTTGATTTGTGTGGTTTTTTTAGTGTGTAAAAGTCAAGGATTTGATGGAGAAGAGTGGCAACCGGAGAAGATAAAGTTTGATACTGGAGGTCTTAGCAGAAAGAGTTTTCCGGCCGGGTTTTTGTTCGGAACGGCGACTTCTGCTTATCAAGTTGAAGGCATGGCCGATAAGGATGGTCGCGGCCCTAGCATTTGGGATGAATTTGTCAAAATTCCTGGTATATGATTTAAATTCCAAGTAACTAATTTTTAAATCTTGAGCTGAATTAGTTGAAATTTCGTTGCGATTCGTTCTTGACGTAATTTGTTATTTTGAAAAAGAATGTGATCTTCTTGAAGTAATTTATGTGAAATTTTCACTGTAATCTACAAATGGACTGGTATTCTTTCGAACAAAAAATTATGTGATTTTTTTTATTTTAATTAAATTTAGATTGTATAATATCATTTGAAGAAGAATATGACATGTAGTAATCACGTGGGAACAGGTGTCATCGCCAATAATGCTACTGGGGAGGTGTCAGTTGACCAGTATCACCGTTACAGAGTATGTCTTTGATTTTCAGTCTCGATAACAGTAACATTTAGTGTTATTATTATTATTATTATAACTAAAGGCTTTGTATTATATTATTCATTTTGTTTTGATTTTTGAGTAGATTAGATTCTTGTTGCCTTGTTGGAGAGATGGATCTTGGACTATGGACTATGATATGCAGATATATATCTATTAATCCATTATATGGCTCACACTTCTTCAAATTTTGCAGGAAGATGTAGACATCATGCAAAGATTTAATTTTGATGCGTACCGTTTTTCTATTTCATGGTCCAGAATTTTCCCAAGTAATTATTTCATTGTCTCTTTTTTATTTTAAAAAAGGATTTATTCTTTTTAAAACCCATGAGCACTAATATCTGATTCACTGCTGATGCAGATGGAACTGGAAAAGTGAACTGGAAGGGTGTTGCATATTACAATAGGTTGATCAACTACTTGCTTGAAAGAGGTTGGTTTTAAATTCTAATTTAAAATGTGACATAGGATTTTAGAGTGTGGCACAATTTGACTCTTTATGTGTTCGTAGGTATCACTCCATATGCAAATCTTTATCACTACGATCTCCCTCTGGCACTTGAGAAGAAGTACGGAGGATTACTGAATCACCAAGTAGTGTAAGTTTTCAATGTTTGGTATCAAGCTTTTTACGAGTAATTTTATATCTCTGAGGAAAGAGGTCTGAGAGGATGACATTCAAACTGCAGGGAAGACTTTGCAAACTATGCTGATTTTTGTTTCAAGACCTTTGGGGATCGAGTAAAGAATTGGATGACATTCAATGAACCTAGAGTAATTGCTGCACTTGGGTATGATAATGGGTACTTTGCTCCTGCTAGATGCTCCAAAGCATATGGAAATTGTACTGCTGGGGATTCTGCAACTGAGCCCTATATTGCTGCCCATAATTTGATTTTATCTCATGCTGCTGCAGTTCAAAGATATCGCCAGAAATACCAAGTTAGCTGATTTTATACTGGATGATATTCATTTGATTCTTTGGAAAATGTTGCAACTTATCTTTATTGAAGAGTGAGCACATAATGCAGGAAAAGCAAAAGGGACGAATTGGAATTCTGTTGGATTTTGTTTGGTACGAGCCTCTTACAAGAGGAAAAGCTGACAATCATGCAGCTCAAAGGGCAAGAGACTTTCATGTTGGATGGTGACGTTCTTGATTCCCTTAAGCATGTATCAATATTCATTCCTCAATTGCATTCCCTACATTTATTCTTTCTTTTTTCTTGGGGTCTAAGGGAGGCAATCGAGTACAGTTTTCAATATTATTTATGTTAATGACTTTGAACCCCAACTTGATATATGTAGATTGTTTATGATAATATGTCTGATTCGAAATTTTTTTCCAGAAGTATATTGATGGACTGGAAACCTTAACTTTAATGCTGATCTTGTGTAGGTTTATTCATCCAATTGTCTACGGAGAATATCCAAAAACAATGCAAAATATTGTTGGTGAAAGACTACCTAAGTTCACAAAAGAAGAGGTAAAGATGGTGAAGGGCTCAATGGATTTTGTTGGTATCAACCAATACACCACTTACTACATGTTTGATCCACATCAACAACAACCCAAGTACCTGGGTTACCAACAAGACTGGAATGCCGGATTTGCATGTAAGGAACTTCTAACTAAACATTTTTCTTTAAATATATAAGAAAACGTAATTAGTAACCTTGTGGGGTGACTGACTTACACTTTTTTGAACTCCATAGATGCAAAGAAAGGAGTGCCAATTGGTCCAAGGGTATTCTGATCACTATCCTTGTGCATTTCACATCTTAATAATCCTGGAAAATTGTGATTTGCATATCTAATTGCCCACTGAATATTCACAGGAAAATTCTTATTGGCTTTATAATGTACCCTGGGGCTTATACAAGGCCTTAATGTACATAAAAGAGCACTATGGAAACCCAACTGTTATTCTATCTGAAAATGGTACGCCTAGGTACATCTACTACTTATTAAGTTTACCTTTCTTGAGGTCTTGCTGAGATGGTTTAGTCTAAATCTCATGCAGGCATGGATGATCCTGGTAATGTCACTCTTCCAAAGGGACTGCATGATACAACTAGGATTGGCTACTACAAGGGCTATTTGACACAATTGAAGAAGGCAGTTGATGATGGAGCCAATGTGGTAGGGTATTTTGCTTGGTCACTGGTTGACAACTTTGAATGGAGATCAGGTTACACTTCTAGGTTCGGCATTGTCTATGTTGATTACTCCAACCTTAAAAGATACCCAAAAATGTCAGCCTACTGGTTCAAGCAAATGCTGAACAAACATTAGCCAGGGAACTGTCGCGTAGAGTTCAAGTCATAATCAAGAATAATGTATTAGCAACCAAGAAAATTATGTACTAGAGCTGTTTCTTAGTACAATTTTTTCTCTTGTCGCTCAATTTGCATGTTCTCTACAGCTAATTCTAAATGTATGAGAGGGAAATAAATTGCATTTAAAGGATTAAAAGGTTACACACAAGAAAAGAAGTTCAAGATAGTATTCTGATTGCTTTCTTTACTCTTCTCTTTGATTTTTCTTTTTTATGCCTTCCTTTACCACCAGATATCTTCCTAGGCTTCGAGTTCACACTTTCCTGGGATTCATTAGCAATACTCGAAATATCTAAATTTTCTACTCGGTTACATCAGAAACTTGTTCATCAATGCTTTCCCTGTTACGTGAGTGAGTTTCATTCCGTTTTCTTTTCTTGGTCGGACTCCTGCATGGAGTCCTAGATGAAATGTCATCAGGACTCGAGCAAAATGTATTCGGCTTATCATCTTCCAACAAAATTGGAGCTTCCTCCATACCACTCTTTAACATGAATGGATTGTTAGATATCTTCTGCGGAATATCATCAGGAGCTTCTTCCACGCTGCTGTTTAACATGAACGGATTGTTAGAGATCTTCCGCAGAATATCAGTAGCTTCTTCCGTACCGCTCTTTAACATGAATGGATTGTTAGAGATCTTCTGCGGGATATCAGAAACCATCCTTAGAGTTTTTACATGAATTTCTTCTGGTAAAATTAGTTTCTGAAGTGCTAGAGCTTCATTGAGATACTTCTTTTCAGTTACAACTGGATCCTGCATCATTAGATCACCTGCAAACATGACCTTTCAATGTAAAAATCTGCTCCCTTCCACATTTTTGAAGCATAAGTGACTGCATCTTTACCAAAAACTTCATTAAATTGCCTGCTGTTTTTGAATAAAAGGTCGCCAAGCAATTCTTTTGTCTGGATACATGAGCTACTTCAAGTTTCTGGAGTTGACAAGAATCTTGGATGACAATGGGGTCGTGATGATACTCAGAACTGGGCAAGGAATCAAAGGCCTCCATGTCTATTGGATTCAAGTTTCCTTCTGCAATCGCAGTAGCTATTGAAGGAGGAAGATCTCTGATAAAATTTACAATGAATCAAGGATAAAAATTTTCATGCTAAAACTAGAATATGCTTAAAAGATAGCTTCAAAGTAGATGCTATAAACTTTCAGAAACAGAATGAACCAAGTAGGATACGGTCCCACGAAATCAAGCTCCCCAGCTAAAAACTCCAGAAGACTTGGTGAAATTGGTTTAATGTGTTTGATTTTCTTTGTGCTGGCATCATATCTGCACGAGACATTAACGCACCGGTATGAACATAGAGGTCTACCATTAAGCTTAGGAATTACAGAAATGGCCCCATTCTGCCAATTACATACATTCGTGCGTGTTGGAAAACAGCACATGCTTCTTTGAAGTATTTGGAGTAATCTTCAGGCACTTGATTGCCTTTCTCCAACTTCAAAACTGATATAACCTATCAGCATGTCACCCAACTAATGAATCATCAATAAGAAGCTTCATAATAATAAGGTATCAAATTTATGACACATCCCTTGCAACAAAAGTTCTTTAAGAGGAAAGAACATGAATACAATATTATGCCTACAAAATCAGAAGCAATTGCAATTGATTTTCTATCTTATTCCCTGGATGATATTGCAATATCATGGATAAAAGAAAAAACTCATATAGACAATTTCTGAGAGCAATCAAAATATAACTGCAGCTAAGGTTCTGACAAATTCCCTATGTTTGCAAGAATTACATGTACACTATGGAATTTCAAGGGTTAGTAAAGAATACTTACTCGATCCAAGTTTCGATACTTGGAGACAAAGGAATGAGCCTTCACAATGCCAATCCCAGGAACAGAGGGGAGGAAATCACAACCAGCTAAGACACACAGACCTGTATATATGCCAAAAGATGAGCCAATGTCCAGTCAAAACTTGTTAGTATAGCAGCGATAATATATCAATCTCATAACAAATGAAAATCTCATGATGCAAACTTGTCTGCAATCATGATTATGGAAAGAAAATCCAGTCAAAATTGGTAAAATATGGGGTTTTTTTTCCCTTTTGGATGAGTGACAGCAAGACTATCAGTACAAGAGAAACAAATCTGCTATATGTTCCGTCTATTTTCAGCTCAATTTCCCTCTTTTTTATTTGCATTATTTGGTACTGCTTTGGTGTCATGTCAATAAACTCCCATTAGTTTAAACACTTCAAAGAGATTGTCAAATAGCACTCAGTACTCACCTATAAACAATTCCTTATCAAAATTCCGGAATGAAGGTTTGCTACCCACAGCATCAAAAACCTTGTCTATGACTATCTCTTCACCATTGCCATAATGGTCCATCTTAAAAATGGTCTGTACCAAGAAATGAAAATCAAGGCAACACAATAACTACAGTTTTAATAATGAAGAGAAAACACCAAAAAGTGATCAGGAGAGCTGTAAACCTCCATTTCCAACAAGTCAAAAGTTTCGTTGAAGTTCTTACAGCTTGGCAACCATATGCTAAAAGATCACTATCCTCTGTGATAACTGCTGCTATACCACCATTTTCTGCTTCAAGACTTGCTAAGTATGCCAACTGTGCATCAGCCTCATATGGGGCTACCAAAAATTCCACCTTTTCTGATCTCAAGATCTGAAAGGTGACATATAGCACATACCCAAGGCTTACATATGATAAATAACTCCATGATTGACATGAATTGTTAACCAGAATTAATATCTAATTGATACTGAAGAGTTCATAAAGGGAGAAATATGGAGAGAACTGCTATGAGTAGAAGCAAGAGATATTATGAGGAAGTTGCAACACTTACGTACCTTAATTAGTTTGTGGGCCATTAGTGGGGTGATTGTCACTGCTCTCTACATGTAACAACAAATGTGGACTGATGAGTGTTGACATTCTTGAGCAAGCAGCCTTAAGCAAATGCGGGTTATAAAAACAAATAAAAAATGAAGGTGACGCCTCAGGTTAGGTTAGTGTAAAACCAGATCATTTTCTGAATTCAATCAAGCTGTAAAAACAAAAAGGTGTAACTTCAAGTTGACGATTGTGGTACGAATTACCAATTGTTCGAGCATTTCAGGAAGTTGAAATTAGCAACTAAATAACATAATGATTCAATCCAAACTCAAAAACCAAGAACATAATTACTATGTTACTTATTATCCCAAAGAATTGCTATACATAGCACAGCAACAAATGAGTTTTCCATACCTGGAACAGCTCAATGGCAGCATCAACATTCCCTTGTTTAAGCTTCTCCAAGGCCAACACACGATTAGCTTCTCTTCTCCTGATCAAACCAATAACAAATGCACAAATAAATATCAAAAACCGAAATGGGAACCCGAAAGAGATATAACACTCAAAATGCAATCAATTAGACCTGTTCCTTTCTTGTTCTGTTGCAGCTTTACAAGGTATACTTGCACCATCAAAAACAACAACTGGGGTTATCTTGTAGAATCTAAGAAGATTGATTCTGTGCATAAACTAGTCTAAATATCGCAACTTTCTGTCCCCATTTGAATCCATACATATCTCCATACTGCATGAATAAGCTACAAAAATCTCCAAAAAAAATGTGTCAATTTGCTCCCACCCAGAAAAACCCAAAAAGCAAAAATGGTGGAAGATTAACAAAAGCTACCTCCTTTGTGAAGCCATGAATAAGCATCAATGCCCACCTGTAGAAATCTATGAATTAGATGAGAAGAATTAAAACTTTATAAAAAAAAACAGAGAAAAAGGTCAGATTTTCACTCGTTTGCCGGCGTATTTCTTGATGTGAATTGGTTCAACATAAGGCTTCATGAACTTGAGAAGATCTTTGATACCCATTTGCAGCTGCCTGCTGCTACTTTATTTCTTTGTTAGATATTTGACTTTTTTCCAGAAAAAATTTATTCTCGTTAAATTTTGTTCTGCAGATTTTAAGAGAGAAAATGGCGGGAAAACTAGCAAATGGCAAAATGTGGAGGCAAAGCCAAAATAGAAATGATAATCAAGTCACAATGCAGTCACATTTTATTTATACAGACCAATTGTACATGTCCACGTGAGAACTTTAAACAAAATGATTCGGTTAATTTGTTAGTTACTGAAGTGATTGGACGCACTTATTTCTTGTCATTTTACTGTATACAAAATTGGTGTGAGTAATTAAATTAATATACACAGTTATGATAACGTAATTAGACATATGACTATCCCTTGTAATAAAAAGTTATGCACAAAATTTAGAATTTAGTAACTCCCTCCGTTCTTTTTTATCTGTTATTTTTTAATAAAATATAAATTTTATTTATCTGTTACTTTTAAACTTTTAATATAATTTAATTTATTTTTTTCTAATAAAGTTAGAACCAATCAGATTTGATAATTTGATTTTAATCACGTAATTTAATACTAAATTTAAGTCTATTTATTATTTCTTAATTTTAGTGAAAACAATAAAAGTAACTGATAAAAAAGAACGCAGGGAGTACTAAATTTTAATATCTTTCCGTATTAAATTCCTATATTTTTACTTATTGAATTTTTTAATTTTTACGTATTTATATATTAAGTTTTCATACTTTCAAAATTATATATTTCATCTCTGAACTTATCTATTGAACCGCATTTAGTATAAACGGACGTTAACAGTATTTCATTAAAATACACGTAATTTTAACCACATTTATATTAAACTGTTGTTTATGTCATTTATTTTGGATTTAATGTATTCTACTTTAAAAATTTAAAAACTCGATGTATAGTTTTGAAAATACAATGATGTAATGTGAAAAATCATTAAAGTAGAGATAGTAAAGAATAGGTTTTTACAAAATTTTATGTTTAGTGAAATTATTGTCATATCATTTTGAACATTGAAATTCACTTATGGATAAATTACGCATTTTCATTTAATTATATTGGATACCAAAAATAATACAGAAAGTAAATTAAGAAATGCCAAAATTTGTAACATTATTGTAATTATTCCAAAACCATTCCATATATATGCATATCTTTACAATGACATTGATGTCATGTACTCATGTTTACATGTGCAGCAATAGAACATCCTATTTATTTGTCTCTCTCGAAAAATGCCTGGCCTTCTCCTTCTGTGTTATTTTATACTCTGTCGAACTACAAGTGTTATTTTGCAAAAGCATCGTCATACTTTGGCAGAATTTTCATGTTGCAAGCCTCAAATACAAGGGAATGTAGTTGGTTTGATTTGGATTTGAATCCCAAACAGAGAAAGCACTTGAACACTTCATCCATTTCTTCGTCATTTTAGGGAAGTGTCGATCGATCACATCTTTCAAAGTTTCCGTCTTGTTAACCCACGCTAATCCTTTCTCTGTATAAGCTTTTGAGTTGAAATTAGTAGTGAAAAATCGATCCGCTTCTAACCTCCTGAAAAGAATATATCCATCAGTAGTGTACACCAACTCACGTACCATATTCATTACATGCATGCGGTGCTTATAGAATGATAATAATGAAGGTTTACCTTGAGGCGATGAGTAGAAAGATGAAAAAGGCAGTCTCGCTAATGGCAAAGCCTTTGATTTTCTTCTCAGCAAAAAGGCCTGTCATTAAATCAAGCTTTTCAACATCATTTCCATAAACCTCACGAACAGCTTCTATGACCTCTTCGTCGTCTGTCAAATCTTCCCATTTGCTAATTGGAATCATCAGTAAGTTCCTTCTGAATTCGTTGTACCGAGCTACTCCTCTTTCCCTATCTCTATATAGACTAACCAGCAGCCACAACACAAGTTATGATTATATAACATAAGAAAAAGATTAAAAGAAAAGAAGAATATGATGAGGGAATTACTTTCCATAGCAGCCATGTCGACAGGGTGAGGTCTGTCTTCTCCATGAATGTCATGAGCAGTAAAATTTCTCATCCAAGAAGGATAGTTCCATAATGTGAGAGCTCCACAGGCTTGATGTCCCATTGATACCAACATTTCTTCCATTCCTATTTTTGCCAATCTCCTTTCTCCTTCTTTTCCAATCATTTCTTCCATACCCACCCTAATCAAATCATTTCAACTCCAGTAATTACTCTTCTCAAACTCTTAAATAGTTTATGCTATAATTAGCTTATGAAAATAATATAAACACAATCAATGTAGCTCAATCTATAAATATTTATATAATTCATGATCGTATGTTCAAAAGTTAACCGTCTATTTTAAGAATAAATATTATTTTTTATTAAAGATTGCATATTGATGCGTATAGTTGGTACAACGTACTATATTAACACTGATTCAGTTTTTTCTTAAAAAATTCAAAAATAAATAAAATAAGAGTGAGAAAAGTACTCATGTGACATTGGGGGGCATTTATATTGAGGAGATGTAGATTTGATGTCCCTTAGAATAAGCTTGTCAGGCAAAAGTGTATGCATTCTATAGACACTTGTGAACTCTTCAGTCAACGAGTAAGGGACTCCATGATCTATTGGTCTTCTTAGACCTACCAATCCACTAAACAAAGGTCCACCTATGTGCCCAAATAAATCTTTTATTTTCTTACCCAGAAATCCATACCTGCACCAATTAATTCCCAATCAATCTAACCTTTCCAAATAAATCAATCAGCGACAAAGGCTTATAATTAAGGTGCCTTGGCTGCCAATAGTATCAACAGATGGATGATTATATTTGCCGTCGGGCGTCCGATGAGAAAATTTCTCAGTGTTATATTTCTGACCCTTGATCTCTCCGACATGCAACAGATTGTAACGTTGATGCAGATGCCTCCTTATTGCCAAGTATATTAATCCCAATATCACTGGTAATCTGTGCCATAATCTCATCTTGTCCACGAAATGTACAACCTACCCTCATACACAACCAAAATAAATAAATTGCGAAGAGATCTAAAGTTAGATAAACTTTACTCTTCTCTACTATAATACTATTAAGACTCGTAAATATTCGAATTATGATACAGTCCATGCATGTATTTAATTGGTATATACGTGCAATTCTCAGCGGTTGGATCAAAAGTGAAATTTGTATTTTCTAATACTTTTTAAAATAATAATAATAATAATAATAATAATAATAATAATAATAATAAAGAACTAAAGAATAGTGGAGAGAGAGAGAGAGAGACTGACATAGAAGAGGATGGTGTCGAAGAGAGACATTTTGGCAAGCATAGGGCTCAGTTGAGGATGAACGAAAGGGGAAGAGAAGATGTTGAAAGCCATGTGATATTATTTTGTGTGTGGGAGATTTTTTAAAGAGGAAAAGATAAGAAGCTGAAGCTAATGTTGTTGCCTCTTATATTTCCCATCATCAAATCAAACACAATAATGCTGAACCAAATTGGAGTGTACACTTGTCAATTTTAGCCTCATTATTAATTCCACTACTAAATAAATGGCATAATGCTTATATTAGCTATATTTAAAAAAAAAATAACAATTTTAATATTTTTTGACATTAAATCCTTATATTTTAAAAATTTTGTTAAATTTTTATTTTTTTATCATTTATATTAGGTATAATTTATATGAGACTGATAAAATTCAAATGAATAGTTTGTTAATTTTTTATGAGATCAATATAAAATGACCTCAAAATCTGTCAAAATATATAAATTGAAAAAAATCAACTCATAACTTTTTCATATGTTTTTAATGATTACATATTTTTTTATATTTTGTTTCGGTTTTTTTAGGCTTAACAATCATTTTAAGTTGACTATATACAAGATTAACAAACTGTACGTTTTAATTTCGTCAATTTTATTAAACTTAATATGAATAATTTGAAAAATACAGAAATTTAATGCAAACTTTTTTAAATACATGAATCTAATATTTTAAAAAAAAAAGTTAAAATGTAGAAATCGATCACATAATGCGTTTTTCCTATAAAAATAATATAAAGTTTGAATATTTTTTAAAAAACTTAAGGTTTAAATTACTAAAAATTTATTAAGCGCAATAAGTTGATTATCTAATACATACATATAATTTTAATTAGTATCATTAACTTTAATAAACTTATTGGTAGTATTTAGGATTTTATTCATTTGATAAGAAGTGACAAAATAATTTTGGATTTATAAAATAAAGTACAAGGAATGTGTATTATGAGCCTTGAATTTGAAAAGACTAGTTATTATAATCAAGATACATTCAAGAACTATTATTTTTTAAAAAACTAACTAATAAATCAAGATACATTCAAAAACTGATCCTACTTAGTAATTACAACGTATTGTCACACAAAATAATAATAATAATAATAATAATAATAATAATAATAATAATAATAATAATAATAATAATAATAATAATAATAATAATAATAATATGGTCCACGAAGGGAAAGCTCCCCATCCATTTTCATTAAATATGAAAATAAACTGTTAGGAAATATTAATTGTCGGTTCATCGCATTGTCATACGACTCTTTTGGTAGGGTTGGGTGGTCGTTGTTGGACGTTTATTATATATTATAACGATTTTTGTTTTTCATCAATTCGTTTCTTTAAAATTAATGTATATGTGTAAATTCACTTGTCATATATATTATTTTATCATAATATTGAAAAATATATATATATTTCTAAGTATACGTGTGTGTCAATGAATCTTGATAATAATACTAGACGTGTTATTTATAAGATAAAAACTTGTTGAAAATGATAAATCGATAAGAAACTTAGGAGAGATGAAGATTGATGACATGTAAATTATTTATGAAGTTTGTAACTAAATCTATATATTGCACAAGTTAACCAAATAGATTTTTTTTTTAATTATTTGGAAAACTGGTGCAATAGTAAAGTTATAGCGTGTTAGAAAACAATAACTTAGGGTGCCGTTTTTTGACAAGTAGGGCCCACCAATTTCAGAACAGAAATTGCATAAAAAAAGGCAAGGATAAGTGCCATTTTTCACTGTGTTCAAAACAGCATTGATCCGCAAAGGCAAAAAATGCGCTGAAAAACGCACACGAAGCTGTCGTTTTCTATCACGAAAAACGGTGTCGTTTCATCTTGGGGGATGTGGCAAATTTGAACAAATTTGATAGGACCCGCATATCAAAAAATGACACCGACAATTGCCGTTTTTTATGTGTGTATATATATATATATTTGTTATTTAATTAAATAACACCCTATTTCTAACACACCAATATTCACTTGTTTCGTTGCTCTTTAAATTCTCTATATTTATTTGCTTTATTGGTCCTTAATTTTCAGGTAAGTTATATTAATATACTAAAAATAAATTTATAAGTTTTAATTTTTAATATATGGCTAACTTAATTTATATTTTTGAGGTATAGGTGTTACTATTCCGATCATTATATTCAAACGTAAGTTACTGTATTTTTTATTTTATTGATTTTAATTATTGTACATAAAAAAAATTTAATAGTAGTTGGTAAAAAAAAATATTGTATATTTTTTTTAGGAATAGGAAATTATAATTAAGTAAATAGTTGCGTAATAAAATTAAATTTATAGAAAATTATTAGTTTGAACATCCATTTTTTAGTCCGTTGTAATGTGATACAAATTTATATACAATTTTAAATTTTATACTTAATTCTTTTATCGTCGAAATTAGATAATTGAACCATTAATTATATAATTTTTACAAATAATGTAGGAATTAAGAAATATCGAACTATATATATATATTAAGTATATTTTATAAATTTTTTTGTTTATATTTATAATTTAATTATATTATTTTGTGGGAGTTGATGCATGTAATGTAAATTTATAATAAAACAATAGTTTGAAAATAGTGCATTTTATAAAATAATGTAAAAAATTTTATTTAATAATTTATAATTAAAAATCAAAATTTAAATTATTATCAATTTATTTAAATAATAATTATTTATTTAAAAATATATATATACAGAAAATGGTAAATATTAGTGTTGTTTTATGATATGTGGGCTCCACCCAATTTGTTCAAATCTACCGCGTCCCCCAAGATTTGAAACGACACCGTTTTACATAATAGAAAACGGCAGTTTCATGTGCCATTTTTCAGCGTATCCTCTACCTTAGCGAAACGACATCATTTTGGAATAGTGAAAAATAACACTTCTCCTTGCCTTTTTTGTGCAATTTCTATCCTGAAATTGGTGGATCCCACTTGTCAGAAAATGGCATCTTAGATTGCCATTTTCTAACACCGTATTTCTGTTGCACCAATTTTTTAAATAATTTTAAATTATGCCAAACATAAAAAAAATCCCAAATAGGGTAAACAGAGTAAAAAGTAGTGTTAACATGCTTCTACGTTAATTTTCTAAATGGTACATGTGTCTAAATTTGCATTATTCATTTTTTTTTTGCTTACACTCTAATTATAAACTTAATATCTAAAATATCTCTTAAATATATATTTATTTTAATAATCGATACATAAATTTTTATTGTATTTTAGATGACCATATGAATTTTAAATATTATCATATATCACCATCTAAATTTTAAATAATAATAATAATAATTTACCATTTAAATATATAAAAATGCTGAATAATATATGTTATTATAGTTAAAGTTGAGGTCGTAAATTATCATTGTTATTTAAATTAAAATATTAATTTAAAATGATATTTTAAATTCATATGCTGATTTACATACGATAAAAAGTTTAGATATCAATTATAAAAATAAATATAAATTCAAGAAGTAATTTAAGTTAGGGGTGTTCATCGGACGGGTTCGGGATCAACCTGATCCAAATAACCCGAATTTTTTCATATATTTCAACCTTACGCTCTACGAATAATTCGAACTCCTATCCGAATATCCCGTAAAATTTTGAATTCCACCCAAATAACCTGAATTTATTTATTTTTAAAAATTTAAAAATATTTTTTCTTTTAATTTAAATTATAAAAAAAGAAGTTCGGGTCACCCAATGAATAAAACGTTGCGTTTTGAAGAAAAATAGTTTGTTGTTCAGGCATGTCGGGTTTGTGAGGGTTTAACCCAATCCAAAAAACTCAAAATCTTCAACATTACCCGACCCTAATAACTCCAATAATCCTATCCGAATTCCTTTATTGGTAGGGTTGGATTTTGAACACTCCTATTTTAGGCATTTAGTTTTAATTATATATATATATTAAAAGAAAAAAGAATATCATATTAGAATTTAAAGGATCGAGGCATATTTGGAGAACTTGAGGTGAAACAATTAATACTGGTAATTGATTCGTGACTAAGGTGTTGTTAGTTTATAGAAATTCTTTAATGGCTGTAACTTTTAGCTACAAATTTGGTACTTGAAGTCTCAATGGGTCAATAGTCTGGTTGTCAACGCTTGTAGGGAGGACAGTCATTAATCACCGAGTATCGGATTGAAAACATTGTTAAAGTTGCAGGAAGAAAGAGTATTCTTTTCTTATAGTACTGTTGCATAAATACTCATGATATTTTTGTGAATAATAGGATTATCTGTGAAAAGGTGCCCAATTCAATTATAGGTGTGAAGAAAATGGACTCAAATGTCAATGATATTTGGGAGGGACATAAAAGCATAGAATTGTGATTTTGCTTTGGACACATCTTCTCTTTCCTTTAACAAATATCTCTCACCATGTTTAGATATTACTCCCTCAGTTGTTTTTATTTGTCACTTTTATTATTTTCATTAAAATTAAAAAATAATAAATAAATTTAAATTTAATATTAAATTACGTAATTAAAATTAAATTATCAAATTTAAGTGATTTTAACTTTATTGAAAAAGAAAAATAAATTAAATTATATTAAAAATATAAAAATGACAGATAAATAAAATTTAAATTTTAAGTAAAATTAACATATAAAAGAAAACAAAATGAGTATTTATTTCTTACAAAAACTTGTACATCCTAACTATTGATTTTTCTTTTTAACATAGTTATTTGACTTCTAAGTGTTATTTTTTTATTATTTTTTTCTAAAAGAGGAGTCGTAGTGAAATTCAAATTCGAAATTTTTTTAAGATCAACCGTTAAAATATGCTATTAATTTTTTTTGCAGCTAATATAGTTTTATTCTAAATCCATTAATGAATTAGCACTTGAAATTTTGTATGCTATAATTTATAATTTTCTTTATTATTAATTAATATTAGTTAGAATTATGAGTATAATTTTGTATGGCTAATTAGTAATACAAATAAAATGTTAAGTAATTAAAAAAAATAACAATAAATTATAATTTCAATAGATGGAGAGATTTCGAATTTAAACCATTTACTCTTTTTTTTTACAAAAAAATAAAATAAAATAAAATCTGTAACTAAAACTCGGCAATTCTCATGGGTTCATGTCAGTCATCTAAGTAGGGGTGAGCAAATTTTGGTTCAAGCCGAAAATCAAACCGAATAATTTTTTTTATTTTGGTTCGGTTTTTTAATTTTTTGGTTCGATTTTCGATTTTAAATTTTAAAAAATTTCGTTTTTTGGTTCATTTTTGAAGAAAAAATTGTAGAAAAATCGAACCGAATCGAAATTATATATAATTATATATTTTTTATTTTTTAATTGAATAATTATTTTATACATGTAAATTATTTTTTTTGAGTTGTAAATTATATGAGTACATTTATCAATTATTAATATTTATTTTTTAGGTGATAATTTAGAATTTTAACGATTAAATTGAAAATAGATTAAACGAAAAAATTTATTTAACGGTTTTGTTATAGTATTCATTATTTATTTTGGGATTATATCTTTAATTTGAATTTTTATTTGTACAATTTAGATATTTTTACTTTAGTATATTATGATTTATAATTTTTAGACACAATTTTTTTTATTTTTTAAATAGTTTTAATTTTTGATTTTTTTGTTAATCGAACCAAACCGATCGAAAATTTTAACTCGGTTTGAATTTGATTATTTTATAAATTTGGTTAGGTTCGATTAATAAAAATATTAAAAGTTTGATTTTCGATTATTTTGGTTCGGTTATTAAACCGAACCGACTGTTATCCAAGGCTATCTATGAGGTCGAGATATAGTATGAAAAGTTCCCCACCCTTTTTTGGATTTTCTTCCAAAATAAATTTTGTAAAAAAATAAAAGCATAAAGAAATTAAAAAAAAATGAATAGTGAGATTGAGTTAAATGGTTAGTGTGGTAATGATGGAAGAGGGTGTCATAATTTTCATAAATAAGAAAGATGTTATTCTAGTTGGGAAATCCGAAATTGATCTACCAAACTCATTTTTTTAATATTTTTCATTTAGTAAAACTGATTTAATACGGCTTTCAAATACTTCGTAGTAATTGAATAATAGAATTTCCTCACAAATATATATATATATATATATATATATATATATATATATATATATATATATATATATATATATATATTAAAATAAACCTACAGCTTATATATTAGTAAGATAAATAAGATATGAAAATTCAATGTTGGTTTATATAGATGAGAAATTAATTTTTTTCAAATAGATTTTGGATTCGAATCTGAGCACGGACATTGTACATAAAAAATACAGTCTTAAAAATTGTTCTCCGTATTGAATTTCTACAATATTAGAGAGAAATTAGTCTATAACGCTGACTCCAACTCTATTTTTTTAATTATTTAACCTTTTTAATAGATTATTAATTACCTTTTTTAAGTACTAGATAAAAAATAATAAAGATAAAAATTTAATATACAACATATTAATTTTATACTTATGAATATTTGAAATGTTTATAATTTATTTGGATGATTTAAATTCGTTCAATCTATTTGAATCTTGATTTATTAATGATTCATAGATTATAGTCAATTTAAACTTTGATTCATTAATATATATCTATTTATAATTCAACTCAAATTCATATAATTTTATCCATTTTTTTATCATTAATTTGTAAGAAAAATGCAAGCAGTCAAATTATATATATTTTTGTATATATATTTATATATAACTTGAAGAGAGCAATTAGAATTGCCTACAAACAATGAACCCACAGTGCATAAAGAAATAAATTAAACAGAATTTCAACCCTAATTAATTTCATCCCAATTTGGCAAGTTGCTTTTGGGAAGCCAAGTCAAACGAATCAAAATTCAAAAGTCAGAAAAACAGTTGCTATATTTACATCTCATTAATTGAGATTTGTTATATATATATTTCATTCATTAATTAATACTTTTAATATTGATTGACAGTAAAATTTTGTTTGGATGGAGGTAGATGAGAGTGGAAGGGAGTAAAGTAGATGAGAGTAAATAAAAATAGAGTAGATGGGAGTAACTCTCATTTACTCTCCCTTATTTGACAAATAAAAAATAAATATAGAGTAAATGAGAGTAACTTTTTAAAATTATAGTCTCTGTTTGGATGAAGGTAGATGGGAGTAGAGTACATTGAAGTAACTCAGTTACTCTATTTGTTTTGTAAAAATTGTAGAGTAGATGGAAGTAACTCCTCCATATTTACTCTAAAATTTTAAAAAATTACTCTCATTTACTCTATATTTATTTTAGATTTGCCAAACAAGGGAGAGTAAATGAGAGTTACTCCCATCTACTCTACTCTCATTTACTCACATCTACCCCCATTTACTCCCATCCAAACAGAGGCTTAGAGTAAATATGGAGTTACTTTCATTTACTTCCAAATTGAGAGTAACTTTTTTTAATAATACAGAGTAACTAGTTATTCTTATCTACTCTCACCTACTCCTATTTGTTTTGCAATTCTTACAAAAAAAACTGCGTAATTGAGTTATTCATATCCACTCTAATCTCATTTACCTCCATATACCTCCATCAAACAGAAGTTAACGGAAAATCATCAATTAATATTTTAATTAAATAGTTAAAAATTCCTTTATTTTTTTAATTGACCGTGTTTGCATTCTACTTTAGCCTCACTTGTTAATGTAATTATTAAAAAATTTGATAAGAATATTTTTCCGTAATTTTGCACAGTTAAGTCAGCTATTATTATTAGACTTTTTTTTGAATGCCTATTATTATTAGACTTAATATATACTTTTTTATATATTTTTTCTCTTAAATTTGGTACGTAGAATTTTTTAATAATTATCTAAATTTGACAAAAATATATTAATTTATTTTTTAATTAATAAAAATTACTACGTATGTGTTTTAAGATACTCATACTACTTCTAACTATTTATTATTGTTAAGAGAAAAAGAATGAAATATAAAATAAAAAAGAGATAATATTAATAAAAAATAAAAAAAGTTAAAAAGAATAAAAAAGTTTAAGTATATAATATGTTTTTTTTTTCTTAGTGTCAGGGAGTGATATATATTACGTCTTATTATTATTATTATTATTATTATTATTATTAGTAGTAGTAGTATCTTCTAGTTAATTATTGTGTAGGGAAGGGATACAAAAAGAATCACATTTTCTTAACTAATACAGTCCAGCCAGGACGAGCTTCACGATTATGAAATTGACCGATGTCCTATCTAGATTGTTGTAGAGTTTATCTATTGAATCTTCTAATTATCACTTCCGTAAGCTTAGAATTGAATTTTTGGGGTTAATTTACTATCGCTAAAACTTGATGATTGTAATTTTGTAATCACTCACTATATTATGATTTGTAACGAAAAAATAATTACATTTTTATTTTATAACAGAAAAGTTATAAAAACCGAAAAATCGAAAATCCGGCACTCGAAAAAAATCTATAATTGAGATTCATCCACAATCATCTTCATTGCCGCACTCCACAAGCATATTAGTAAAGCAAGACTCTTAGCTCATGTAACACTGAAAACATTATTCCATCTTGTTTTCATAATACTAACTTGATCATTAAAGTCTTTTTTATTAAAATTTTATTAGCAATTTTCTTTTTAAATGATCTCAATCGGGTAGTGATCTGTATATTTATCAATACAAATTCCTTGCATTGTTGAAATAAGAACTTACAAAATTTATCCAGAATAACACTAGGAGCTTGAAATTTATGCATTTATTGAGTTCCAATTTAAACAAGACATTAATTCTATATTTTTGGATAAAGTAAATGGCTGCAATTAGATGCTCTAGACTTCACCTGATCCAATGGGCTTGAATTCTTGACAAGCGACAAGTCCACCTCGTAGAAAATGTTGTTTTGCCAAAGATGAAGGGCATTGAATATAGTATGAAAATATTGAATGGACGAACCTCTCCATCTGTCACATTAATTGATTTATTTACAATCAAAGTCAATGCATTATGACTTGTTTTTCTAATAATCAATTATACAGCTCCAACACAATCATAACCTTTTCCCTTATTTTAATTCGTTTTCTTCTTTTCAATCTTCAATAACAAACAGATTTTTAATACTTTAAATATATTATTAGGCTAAATGTGTAAAAATATTATTATTGTTTACCAAAAAAACAAATTTGCCTTTAATATTTAGTTAAATGCAATATTATCTCTTAAAATATCAAAATGGTGTAAATTTGTCCCTAAAGTAACGGGATAATTAGTTTGACCATATTTCGTCAAACTGGTGCAATGTATTCATGTCGACGGTCAAAAGATGGAATGCGGTCAAACTAATAGTCCCATTATTTTAGAAGTAAAATTGTACTATTTTGATAAATTTAGGGATAATATTGTACGTAGCTAAATATTAAAAGCAAAATTACTTTTTTTTGATAAATATTAAGAGCATTTTTGCACATTAGATCTATATTATTATTATTATTATTATAACAATTCGATGTCATCTAAAATTTATTATTTCAATTAATTTAAATGTATGATGACTAGATTCAAACGTAGACGGATAGACACAAAATGTTCCCATCAAAATATTTAAAAATATCCCATATTCAATTTTTGAATAAAAAAACTTGAGAAAAAAACATTTTCTTTAACTTTCTAGACCATGAATTTGCTTATACATTAATTAATTGTTTATATATTATCAAATGTCAACAAAAGCTGCCGCTAAGTTGCATAAACAAACCACTCGAATACCCACAATTAATCATATCCATCAAAACTTGAATATTACTCGAAAAACAGAATGGGAGAAGTGAAGGTGATTGGTACATACACAAGCCTTTTCTGCACAAGAATTGAATGGGCTTTGAAGCTTAAAGGAGTGGAATATGAGTATCTGAAATAAGATTTAGCCAACAAAAGCGAGATCCTGCTTAAGTACAACCCTGTCCACAAGAAGGTTCCTGTTTTTCTTGATCATGGCAAACCAATTGTTGAATCTCTTGTTATTCTTGAATATATTGATGAGAAGTGGAAACACAATCCTCTGCTACCTCAAGATCCTTATCAAAGAGCTATGGCTCGTTTTTGGGCCAAGTTTGCTGACGAGAAGGTACTCCAACTCTTTAGATCTTAATTCTTTTGTTTCGCACTTCAACTCTTTATATCTTAATTCTTTTGTTTTCAATTTCTTGTTTTGATATCTAATTCTGTTTTTCAGTGTACATATGGGGCATTTGATGCATGTTGGAAAGAAGGAGAAGACAAAGAGAAGCAAATAGAGATCGCAATGGAATCATTTGCATATCTTGAAGCAGAGATTAAAGGGAAGAAATTTTTTGGTGGAGAGAAGATTTGTTATTTGGATTTAGTAATGGGTTGGATCCCACTTTGGCTAACTGCAATGGAAGAAGTTGGAGGCATGAAATTGATTGATTCTGAGAGATTTCCATCTCTTTATCAATGGACTCACAATTTCATTGAAGTTTCACTCATCAACCAATGCCTTCCTCCAAGATCTGACATTGTTAATTACTTCATTAATAGCGTCAACTATATGCGTTCCACGGCTGCCAACAACAAATAGATGTTCTCATTTTCTCATTCACCATGTTTATTGAGTGTTTCATATTCCAAAATGCTTGGGAAGAATCACCATATTGTGACCTTCGTTTCATCCAAACATCGAATAAAACGACATCCATTTTCCCTCATGTATCAGGTGTAGGCAAGAATTTCCTCCTTTTGCAAAATGCTTGTGAAGAATCACCATACTGCGATCTTTCGTTTCATCGTTGTGTTAAGGCTTCCCTTATCTCTGATGTCAGATAATTAAATATCGTATTTGGAAGATGATGTTTAGGAAATGCAGATTTTCATGGACAATGTTCATGTGAAATACTTAATTAACTCTCTTTCAAAGAAACGAAACAAAAAAAAAAAAATGCAAGAACCATTCTATGGCAGCCTAGCAGATATGTAATTCTTCACGGAAGGAACGGCAAGCTCCCAGGCAATAGGCATAACAATCTATCAGTCATGAACATGTAAATACTTGATATGAGCTTAAATAGCTCATATTTAACCCATGTTTTATTACTAAAATAATGTTTAGTTATATTAAATTGTGTTAGAATCAAGTGTGTTTAATGTTTTTGTCAAGTTTTGTGTATGTAGGAGAAAAAGGGAGAAATATGTGAAGGAGTAGAAATGAGTGAGAAAGGATTGTTGTCGCGAGCATGACATTGAAGCTAGGTCACGACGGGGTGCGGAGGAGAGCAAAGGCAGCAGCGCGAGGAAATTGGAGGCAAGGTTTGCGCGTGATATGTAGCGAGTGCGACAAATGACAGTGGAACTGTAGTTGAGCTTGAAGAGTTGTGTTTTTCCACCAAAATTTGCAACCTTTTGAAGAGGCATTTCAAGGGACATCTCTTTTAGAGAAATATAAATATTAATTTCAACTAAAACAAAAAGAATAATAAAGAGAGAGATTTTTTTTAGTTAAGAATTTGTTCTGAACTTTTCTTGTGTTTTAAGTTGTAAGAACATATGTTTGGAGAGGAAGGCCTAGACAAAGAAGAAAACTACACTTGGTGAAAGGAAAAAAGGTGAGAGATCCACTTCTTTTATTTCTAACCTTTACTTCTTTGTAATTATTAAATGAATGTTACTTAGGCACTTGAATAATATGAATGTATTTCCTATTTTTCATTTTCATTGATAGTCTTTGAATGTAAAATTATCCATTAATATAATTTGCATGATAATTATAAATTAAAGGAGAATTGAGAGGTTTGCTTTAACTTACATCTAATGAAAATTCATTATTAAAGCATAGTTTGAGAGATCGCATGTAGAGATAGCTGTTATAGGTTGGTGAATAATCTTAAAATATGTAATTAGAATCAACTAGTTCATTAATGAGAGTTAAGGATTAGCATATTAATTGCATGTCTTAGACATTCTAATTCATGTCGAGAAAATGTATTAAAACCATATTCCAACTTGATTTGCTGATAAAATTATAAATATTAATTAAAATGACGGTATCAAGTGCATAATCATTAGATTTTCATTACATATATTGTCTTCTTTGATTATCATAAACTAGAATTTAATTAACTTACATGATAGAGTAGTTTAGAATTAATTTTTAATTTATGAACATTATAAACAAGATTAAAATTAAGTAATAATAGTGAGTAATATCAATCAACATTCCTCCTGGGATCGACATTTAAAGTACTATAATCAGTACACCATATACTTGCAGAATTAGCTTCTAGAAAAAGCATAACAATACTTTTTCATACAACGACATAATAGATATGAAATATATAAGCATTAGTTTGATATGAGATGCATTACAATTCAAAGTCATTCCAGCATGTAGCTGATGTTTACAGGGAGAACTATGCATATAAATGTATTAGAAAATATCGTCACCCTTTTGATGTATATATGAAAATAAATGGCTGCACAATATAAAAGCTTCGCTTAATCAAGTAGCAACACGACGGCAATGGCACCAAAATGCAGTTCCACCACTTCTGCCTCGAGCAACTGCTATTTCCTCGTCAATATAAAACCAGATAAAGAAAGGATCTTTGGTGCTTGGTTCTCTATCTTCCTTTTGTCCTAGAGGGATCTCCAGAGGGTTCAGCGGCCCGACTTTTATCCGAATGCGCTCGAAAATGAAGGCCAGTATCCTGTTTTTCCATGTAAATCGGCCTTCAAATGTTAAGCATCCAATTGGCCCAAGATACACTCCATTTTCAATTCTCTTTCCCTGAAATCCAGGAACAAAGCATCCAATTGGTCCAATATAACTCATGCTTTAGTCATCAACTTGTGGATATACAAAAACCTTCAAAAATACTCTTCACAATTGGCAAAAATACAAAACCAAGAAAACATTTTTGTACTTCAATACGAGTTTTTTTGTACACGCACAACAACAAAGGAAACATCAATCCACAAACATGAGTATAAACTTTAGAAGATAAAATCTAATTCTTTTTCTTATGACCTTAAACAGATTAGCATGGGGATGCTAATACATTGGCGCTCTGCATGATCACCATCGGAAGGAAATCGAGAAAGCTCATTCCAAAAACAAGAAGCGCATATGACATAAATTTCAAGCTAGAAAAAACTTACAGCTTTCCAATTGAGTAATTTGGAATCAATCATTTTCCTCACAAAAGAACTGCTAAAGCTTCAATATATGCAAACCACAATCAAGCCTAAAAATATCCAATTGAGTAATTTGACAATGAATCATTTTAAAGCCTAAAAATATCCAATTGAGTAATTTGACAATGAATCATTTTATTTGATGCAGCAACAACAAAAATTGCATAATCATGGTCCAAACAACTTGAGTTGTCATGTTTACAAGGTGGAGCTTGCTGTTTCTAATTTTAAAAGCTAGAATGAGCTACTCGAAGGTTGAAAATAGGATCAGTATCTTAGCTTTACTTCTTCAAAAACAATCCAAATAAACACGAGCATTATTAGCAAATCCAAATTCAATCAACAGAAACTTTAATCACATAAACATAAACAAAGGCATAAAATTAGAGAGAAAAATCAGCTTACAGCAGCATCAAATCTCTGAACAGCCGTAAGAGGGAAGTACCTTCCACTCTTCAATTGCTTCTACAAATCAGGGAAAGCAAATCAATAACCAAAAAGATAACATAAAATGGACAGCCAACACATAAATTACAAAGCAAAGAACGAGAATTATATGAACCTGAGCAGTGAAAATAAGCATCCATGTTCTGCCAGGGGATTTTGTGCCGCCGAGAGTGTCAAGAAACTCAGTGGGATCAACTTTGGCCTTCTCAATCACAGAGAGAGCTGACAAAACCTCCTCCGCTGCAACTTTTCTTGTCTTTGCAGCATTCTTAAGGACTTCCACACTCTCCTTTACTTCCTAATCCATAAAAAAGACAACATAATCAGAAACCCAAAACCAATCCTTAACCTGGGTGTTCAAAAAATTCCCAAAATATACGCTAAAGTTCCAAACTTGGCCAAGATTTACGAAAAAAAGGGCATACTTGGTTGCTTTGAGCCTGCACTTGTTCTTCTTCTTGGATAAGAAGTGAAGGGGAAGGAGTTTGATCTCTGTCATCAAGGGTAGCTCTGGTTTTTGGTGTTTGGGGTCTGAGAGAGATGGGATTGGCGCGAATAGGGAATGTAGAAGTGATGGGTTTGAAGGATGAAGATAAGGGTGGAGATGAACTAAGAGCCACCCATCGCAGGGAACCGAAATAAGAGGACACTGCTTCACAGCCCATTTTCACTTTTTGGGTCTCTCTCTTTTAAAGAATCCACGTTCTTCCTCGTTCGTTTAGTGAAGTGAATGGTTAGGCCTAATGCGTGAATTGACCAGTTAAATGGCCTATTACTAATTTTTTTTTTTTTAATCGGTCCAGTATTATTGAAAATAAAAATTTCGATTAAATAGTCTATTAATTTTTATTTTTCCGGCACGGTTAATCATCAATAATAGGCTATTCATTAATTTTTTTAATATATGAATATAATAAATTATATAAATTGTAAAAAATATTTTAATTATTTAAAATATTAAAAAATAAATATTCTAAAACAAACATGATATCAAATAAATTTGAAAAAAATAAAAAATAAAGTTATAAGACAAAAACATACTGTTAATTTTTTCTTTTAACTAAATACAAACGTAATTCTTCATAAGACAGCAAACCAAATCTTGACTTTCTATCTATAATAGATTCTAATTCTTCATTTTTAGAATATAATGTAATATTCTTTGCTATTAAATGCATATATCTATCACTATCTTCATTTTGATTAACGACAGATTGTTATCTAATTCAAGAAATGTGGCAACTCCATCCAATCACCATTTGAATTTGATTGCTATTGAAAAATAATGCATGTAAAGACATTAAGTATTATCAATCAAATATATTATTTTTCGGTTAGAAAAAGAAGCACAAAAATTAAGAAAATGTAATGAATTAATAAATCAATTCATAAATTCAGCTAAAGAAAATGGTGTTATATATATATATATATATATATTTGAACCGATCAGTTAATATTAACTGATATTTTTTTAAATCGAATCATAATTATAACTGTTATCTAAAAAGTTCATATTGTAAAAAATTGATACTCAAAATCGATTATATTTTGAATATATTTTTCGATTAATAAAAAAATTTTGATTTTTGACTTAATCTGTTTATGTACACCTCCACATCTAGTACAGTATATTTTGGACTCCAAGTCTGGGAGACAGGAGGAGATTTTCTAATATATTTTGCAAGGGTATAATCACAAGGCCAGAATAATATAGTAAGAAATAAGGTCACTTTTGCCACTTAATTTTTGATTAATTATAATATATGCCATTATACTCTTTTTTTTTCACTTTTTCCCACTACTTTTTAAAATAGCGAAAGTTTGTCATTAGATTTTTGATAATAGAGCAACTTTAATTTTTCACCATACTTTCATAGCATGGAAAATTTGCTATTGAATTTGTTAAAATAGAACAATTTCTTTGAACATATTGCTTTTATTTATTTATTTGTTGTGTTAAATTTTATTTATTTATTTTAATAATAAATCTTTGGATGTAAGATTCAAATATTATTTAATTAGAAAATAGTCAAATTTTCAATCGTTTAAATTACAATATTACAAATTCGATAAAATCTATTTTGCAAGTAACCAAAATAATCAACATCAATTAAGAAAATAATCACTTCATGCATGAAGAACTATTTTTATTGAATCATAACATATATATGTGTATCTTTTTGCAAATTATTTTAATTAGAAAGAATCAATTTTTTTGTTCAGATATTGGCACAATTCATAGAAATTTTTTTTCCCCTTCTTCTCCATATTTCTAATGTTTTTACACAATCTCTGAAGGAGTTTGGGATACGCCCATGACTCACGAGATGATAAATTGACCCTGATATAATAGAGATAATATCAAAACAGGAAATAATTTATATGAAATTAGTTTCATATTGATTTTTTGCTTAATTAGAGAATCTATCATTTATATGTGCATTAATATGGGCAATTACATATTAATTTCGTAACTATCATATTTATTATTTCCTTATTAATATTGTAACTGTCAATTTAATTCATTATTATTAAGAAAATTAAGTATTCCTTAATTAGAGTCCTATATAAGGGCTTAGCTTCTTCATTTGAAGAAGAGAAGAAAAGTTAGAGATACCTCGGTTCGTCTCCTCACATATTCTCTTTGTCTAAGAGATTTTTAGTTCGTTGATTTATGTTTTCATCATGTAGTTTGTGACACGTGAGTGATAAGTTTTGCCGGTAATGTGAAACATTTGATTTTTGCTTTCGCTTCAACGATCTGCGCTTCGAGAGATATTTATGCCTATTTCTCGCAATATATCGTGATATATATAATTTCTTTCATTGGTATCAGAGACTATATTTTTGCGTTCTGACATATCTATAATGTAGATCTGATTTTTTTTGTGAAAATTCAGATATGTTTATAGGCTGAATTGATATGCATATTAGATATGTTCTATATATAATTTTTTTTTAATTCTAGTTTGAAAGTTTTTTTTTTGTGATTTTTGGACACCGAAATTAAATAATTAAAAAAATCGTAATTAAAATTTCAAGTGAAAATTTTTTATTTTTGACCACATCATTGGACTCGGAGGCTTCGAAAATCTCACCCTAAAAAAAAATTTGGCAGCCTGAAACCACCGAAAAGGCGGCACGTGGCTTGCACACGCCACCAGTGTGCTGGGCGCATGCCAGAGGGTGCGTCTTCAGCACGCGCCTAGCCATGCGCGCTGAGTGAAACGTCACTCAACCATGTAGCCCAATAGGGAAGCGACACGTGGCCTTATAGTGAAGTGTCACGTGCCAGTTGATGTATCAATGGGGGTCCATATGTTGTCATATGGACCAACCACATGATGACACGTGACAGCCTGTGGGGATGACACCAGGTATAGGGGATCCTGCCATGTGGCATGACGTGTCATGCCACCTGGCATCCACGTGGCAGCCTACGGTGCTGACACGTGGCTTATTGGTGCTGACACGTGGCCCGCGTGGATGCACTGTTGCAGAAAAATTATAAAGACATAAATCTCTTTGATAACCATTGAAGTGGTTGACGAGACATAGCAAATATCTTCTCCTAGTTTAGATTGAAGGGAAATGTTGAAGTGAAGGTTTTGAACTCACCAACATCATGAAATTCGTAGATCAAGGGGTCCAACTTCCTCTAATATACTAATTCCTCAACTTTTAAAGAACAGGCAACTTCCAAATGCGAAAGTCTTGGTAATATACCAACCAGTAACTCCTTGATATTCGTATGAAGAAGATCTAAGTGCCTTGGATTGGATATAAAGTCTATACCTTGAGCTAGTTTTTCAATACTTGTGAAAGGCATCCACTTTCTTCAATGCTATAAGCTTTGCTAATGAGGTTACATCTCGTTCCCTATCCATTTCCAAAACTTTCCAACAGACATACTTTTTCAAGTCTGTTGAGCATGGCTTGCCCCTTATCAAATTTTGCTTGCCTACTTTCTCCTTGTATTATTTCATCATCAATCCGATGCTAAAGTATATATCTCGGAACCAAATACGTAAGCAATGCGCAAGTTAAGAAGCACCATTGCAATGTTGTATTTTACAAATTATTATAGCATCTTTTTTTTTTTATTTGAGAGACAAATTATCATAGCTAAGTTTCAATTTTTCAAATAATTCCAAGTTCTCCTTTGTTGGTATTGCTTCTTTTAGCTCATAGAATGCATCTCTCCATTCACATATGCCATCCACTCCCTTCGTATTTCTTGCCACTTTAATCCCTAACGACAAGCCTCGCATTTTGTTGCAATGAATTGTGCAATATCTACAACTTCATTGGGAAGCATTGTTTTATTGGCTAGTTCTTACAAGAATAATTGCCGACCTTCTTCTTTAAAAAGAGGATTCACTTAATCTTCATTTGATAATCCATCTTTAGACATACATCTTACTTGCATCCATTCAAGTGAACATGAATTCCCACCTCATTCATGGAAATATAATCCCGCACATCATCCATAAACAAAACAAATTTCTCACTACCGTTCAATGCTTTTGACAGTTTTACTGCTCTTCAATGCTCATCATCCACTCTTGAAAGGTTAAGATCCAGAACATTTGCAATGTCATGCCATAGCTTCTGGATGCTAAATCATGACAAGGTAGCCTAATAAACATTATTAAATAAATTTGAAGTTTTGACCAATTTTTATTGTGATATTTGGCCAATTCTGTTTTTTTCACTTCACCCATTTCATAAATGCCAATGTTTAAGACACTATCATTCATTAAGCAACAAAATATCTCCTCTAGCCGTATTCTAGATTCTTTGCCCAAAAACTCATTTGTGAGTAATTCTTCCCCTATAGGCTCAACGAGTTGGAAAGTTTCCTCAGAGCATTGTTTGCCATGAAATTTTCAACTTCAGCATTGGGGAAAGAAGTAGCCCATTCTTGTACTTCATGCCCAAGGGCTTGAATATCAAACGGAGTTAGTTCAATTCCCAGTTGATCATTATGTTGCTTGGAAGATGGATTGAGAACCTCATTGCTGCTTGAACTTGGCATGAATTTACGTCTTTTATTTGGTTCTTTAATTGCTCGAAGAATGACATTGTTAGGAACACTTTCACAAATTCGAATGCCTCACCCTGGTTCTCCAAGTAGATGGAATTTGATGTTTGAAATCCAAGGTTTCCCTTTGAATAATATACCACAATATGTACATTTCAAACCCCCATCCACATGCTCAACATGATCCCAAAATTCTCCAACCTTGTTCTGCCCATTTTAGTTTCAGTCCTACGGATATTCACAAAAATTATATACTAACAGGCCCTAGATGCTAAGACAACTCTTTATCCCAGGAAGCATCAATGAAGTTAAAGCCACAAAAACAAATGAAAATTGGGAAAAGTTCAGAATTTTCATGAAAGCAAGCGCTGTAGTTTATTAAACAATATGAATATGCGATTAGTGGGTAATGTAAAAATCTAAATTACTTCTCTTGTTTTAAGTCAATTTTTCCAACTTTTTTTTTTTAATTGTTCAAGGGCTGTTACTAAGTTCCCTGATTTCTTGTTGATGTTGAGTCGTATGCCTAACCTTTTTTTGTTGACGTTGAGTTCTGTTTTCCGCAAATTAAGTAATTTATGTTTCTTACTTGTATTCAAGAGGAGTTTCACTTGAATAAAGCGTGTGCTGGTGTTTCCTTCTCTTATATGCCGACAAGCTGTTTGATAAAATACCTCTGAGAGACATTTTACTCCAGTTTTAATAAGAAATTTTTTAAACAAGAATGTTTTAATCTAGTTTTTAACCTATAAAATAAATTTTAAATACCATGTAATCCTACATATAATTCGGCTTTTATATTTAAATAGGTATGAAATAAAAATATGTGAATCCAATATATTTAAATAAAGAAAAAATATTAAAAATAAAATACAAAATACACAAATATGCAATTTTTTTCTATATTTATTTGAAATATAAGACTATATATTTCAAAAACGTAAATATTGGATATTCTGGTTCTAATTTCGGTAATCCGGCTGTGGAAATATATGATATCACTGGCAGAGTTGGAATGACTTGATAAAATTTTTGTGTTGATTTTTTTAATGGGGAGACTAGCAGAGTAAGCTTGAACATGACCAATGAAAGCTTCAGCTAGAAGGAAAAGCCCGACTCCGGGACTTCAAAGAAACGGGCTTCATCTTTTCAAAATACAGGACGTCCCGCATAGTAATAAAACCAGACGACGTCAACTTCTTTATTCCACGTAAGTATATTTGCTTAAGAATATTATATCAGACAAAATAGAAGCATATGACAGTAAGATGAGGTTACTGGATGATAATACGTCTCAAAACGGCTCACCGTTGAATCTAAAATAGAGTAGAAGAAAGTAAAAGACTTCAGAGATGGTGGTACTGGTGGCCCGGTTACATTTTCACCTTTTATTTTAAAGACGTCCCATATAATATTAAACAAGTGTTGGAAATACTTTGAAAAAAAAAACAAAGCAAAGTTGGTTTAATCTAGTTTTTAACCTATAAAATAAATTTTAAATACCATACAACCTACAAATAATTCGGCTTTGATATTTAAATAGGTATAAAATAAAAAAATATGTGAATCCAATAGATTTAACACAAATAAATATTAAAAATAAAATAACAAAATAAATAACTATGCAATTTTTTTCTATATTTATTTGGAATAGAAGACTATATGTATTTCACAAACGTAGATATTGGATATTCTGATTCCAATTTCAATAATCAGGCTGTGTAAATATATGATATTACTTGCAGAGTGGAATCACGTATGAGCATGACCAATGAAAGCTCCAGTTGGAAAAAATAGCCTGAGAGGGTGACTTCAAAGAAACAGGCCCTACCTTTTCAAACTGAGGACGTCTCGTTCCGTATTCCAAGTAAGTATCGTAATCAGACAAAATAAAATGATTTGACGGTAAGATATAGACGTAAAATATAAATTGATTGCGGCGATAGGAAGTGGAAGTAGGCATCGTCGCAATGCCAACTGGGGCTTCCCTAAGTCAAAATTATAGACATAGTCAACGCTCATACGTGTCATTAAGCTCATATGGGTCAGAGCCAGGCCCGGTCCAAATTTACATGCGGGTTGCACAATAATTTTCTAATAACTGTTTTCTTAATTGGATGATGATTTGGTACGTCTAACATACATATGAATCATTGGATTTTTTTTTTTTTAATTTTCACTAGACTTACCGAATCATCATCCGATTAAGTAAGAGACAGTAATACTACTGCGGTGTGAAAATTTTGAAACCAAAATTTAATTATTTTTAAATTAAGGCTTGCATAGTAATAGAGTAATTATAATTTAATTATATAAATTTTTAATATTATCCGGTATTATTTCGATAAAATATTTAATTCATTACATTATTAAACTTTTAAGGAATGTTTTGAACTCCATAAGATTTCATTTAAACAATTTTTTTTTAATTTTGTAAATTAATACATTTCAATGTTAAAACTGTTTCTAAATATAAGAAATATGCTGGTGAAATTTGAGCACAGGTTTATTCGTAAAACGAAAGTAAAATTGCGCCACTAGAACAAATCACAATAGCAAGAATGAATTTCGTATATTCTTTTATTATATTGTAGTGTGTATGTCAGCCAATTTGAAATCGCAGCAACTACTGCTATTTTTTACGGAACCAAATTAAATCTTCAATCAATCTCCGTATATATTTTTGAAAGCAACCAAGAGCAAATTTCGATTCAAACTGAAAAATCGAATCGATCGATTTTTTAATTTAATTCGATTTTTCGGTTTTAAATTTTAAAAAAATTCGGTCAATTTTTAAAGAAAAAAATCGTAGAAAAATCGAACTGAAATTGTATATAATTATATAATTTTTTTGATTTTTTAATTGAATAATTATTTTATACATGTAAATTAGCTTATTTTGAGTTCTAAATTATATGAGTACGTTTATCAATTATTAATATCTATTTTTTAGGTAATAATTTAGAATTTTGACGATTAAATTGAAAATTGATTAAATGAAAAAAATTATTTAACGGTTTTGTTATTTTGGGATTGTATCTTATTCAATTTGAACAAAGTAGTAGGAATTACCTTTCAGACAGTTTAATGCTTCCCTTACCCCTAAATTTATAATAAGTTTAAATAACTAAATATGTCTATACAAGCTTTATATAATAATTCAATATTTAAAATTTTTTAATCTAATTAATACAAATTCATACCAAATAAATTTTTAAAAAAATCAGATCACTTTCTTTTAAAAATATTTAAATACATTTTATATTTGATATTTAAATTTAAAATGCTTAATTAAAAGAGAAATAGTCTCTATCATTTCATTTTATCTCTCGAAACTTAGAAAGTAAATTTTAAGTTCTGATATCAAAAACGTCTAATTAAATTAAAACGTCGAATTGAGGAATATGGAGAAATTAATTAAATACGTTTCAAAACGGTGAGCGGTGAGTCTAAAGAGTAGAAGAAAGTTGAGAGATGGCGATGGCCTGGTGGGGCCTCGGCCAAATACCTGCATTCTTAGAGACAAGGAACTTCCTCGGATCATTTTGAAGACGTATCGTATCGTATGATATTATACGAAGCATTGAAAAATAGGTTGAAAAGTGAAAAGAATCGAAAGAAGTCAATGTCACATGCACCATGAAGTATAAATAAGATCGACTGATTGGTCCTCGCCATTCTATATCTCATTTCTTTCTCTCTATTGCATACCGTACCACTGCCACAAAACAAGCCAAAAGATCGAGTTGAATTGAAAGAATAACTGCAAAAGATGAGTGGTCAGCTCAGCAACGGCGAACGGCAAAGGATGGCGAACAACTCGTCAATTTCAGACATTCAAATGTATGTATTAATTCTTCTTTTTCCTCCTCTCGTTTCTGGTTAGATTAGTAGAGTTGCTTTTAGCTTTTGTTGTTGTTTATTGCACATATCAAATTTGGTTCAATTAGTTCAGTTGTTTTTAGCTTTTGTCATTGTTCATTGCACAAAGTTTCCTTCTTCAACAGTTCCATAGCTTGCAACGCCATTAGAAACAGGGGCAGGGTCGATTCACTAACTGAGCCGAATCAAAACCCAAACTATGGACAAAAATTTAAACCGATCGAGCCAAATAATTTGGTTGGATTCGGTCATCCCCTAATTCGGTTTAAGACTACACAGGCTTGGAAAAAATTATATATGCGCATGAAAAAACAGAGCTTCTTAAAGAAGATAAAAGATTCCAAGTTAGAACTCTGTAAATTGTAAAGCGCTGCATGCATTAGGTTAAGCATTTCCATTTCATTATTGACAATTAAAACAATAATTTGTATGAAACAGAGAAGATGACACTCAAAGAACCGAGGCGCCGGTCGCCGAACATGGAGAAGCAGGGTATGTGCTCTTATTGGTGGCGGCGAAAAAGTTCCACAAATCTACTTTCATTCTCTATTTTTATTTTATTTTTATACCGGTTAAATTCATTTTTATTTTATTTTTATATCGGTTAAATTCATCCACGTTAATTGAACTTGTGAAAAATTTCATATTAGTAATAATGTATTTATTTCATAAAAGTCACTGAAATTTATAAATATATAAAAAAAATTTATTTTAATCAGCAAAAAAAAATATTAAAAAATTCAGCTGACATATCCGATCGTATAGTATAGCCATGTGCAGTTAAAAAAAAAAAAATTTGTTAAATTCAACTAACACTATTCGTTGACGTGTTTGTTTGTGAAACCCATCTTCACCCAATTACTGATCTGCCTTGGGCCATCTTTTACTATTTTCTTTGCAGATGTGATTGTGGCCCACTTGCAGGGGGAAAAAAAGAACTCACATTTAACTAAATTTAAGGGCATTTTTACATTTTAAGCTGAAAATAAAATTATTATTTTTTTTACTAAAGGTGTAAATCGGTTTCTAATATTTGAAAAAAAAACAATATAATCAGTGAAATTATATTTGATATAATATCACCATTAATATTTTAAAATTAAAGTAATTTAATATTTAAAATAACTATGAACGTTCAAAAATTTGACATTTATCACTTAAAAATTAAATTAATTTTTTTAAAAGGTTAAATTATTTTAATTTTTAACGAAGATACTGAATCAAATAAAATTTTATAGATTACATTATTTTTTTTACTAAATATTAAAAACCAAATTGTACCTTTCGGCTTCCTTTTTTTTTCATAAAAAAATTTCAAGTTTCAAGCTCTGGTTTTTCCTTTTTGGGCTTTTAAAAGTAGTTTGCTGCGACTACAAAATGATACCTTAAAATAATTTTATTTCCACCTATATATATTTATTGGGCTTTAATAAACCTTGATGAGCGACTCATCCGGTATCAATTCAAAATCTTGAAGAAAGAAAGCAAAATTGCATTTGTTTTTTCTTCGTCTTTATTTTCCCCCTCCTTAAATATGAGGGAATTAATATAATCTTAATTTTTTTTTTCCTCAGCACGATGGACAAGATTCTACAATCAACCCTTGAAACGTTTAAAGTACTATTTTACCCAATTACGGCATTTGGCGCTGTTTTGGTTGCAACAAAAAGTTATGAGAAGAGTGCCATTTGGGAGGTATTTGTTTTGTCTATATTCATATCTGCTATTGCTATGGGGGCAAGTATTCAACTCAACAACACCCGATACTCCAAATTCTCTCTCGTTACTGGCAAATTAAGCATCTTATTTGCAACTCTGGCTGCAGTTTTACCTTTGACGAAAATTATCCAAACTTTTGGATGGATCATTTTATTTCTGTGGTGTTGCACTATTTCCTGGATAGCTTACATTTCTCGAAAAAAATTCTCTGCGATGATGGATAGCTTGACTTCTAAATTGACCAGTCGCAACTCCAACAGCTCTGCTGAACAACCAAACAGACCACCCGTTTAAATATTTACTCTTTATTTGGATTTTGAGTTCGCTAGATTGGATCAGATTTCATCTGTCACACTTCTACAAAAGAAACTCTGTTGTATAACTTATAGACGAATGTTGTATTAGTGTTTTTTTTTTTTTTTTTTGTGTGAAGGCATCATCACTTTCTTTTTTATAATTATTTAGGTTATGTTTTTTTTTTTGTTTTTATAAATTAATGTGTATGTTTTAATATATATTGATTATTATAAAATTAGAGTTAATTATTTTTTTTTTCAAAATTTATTAAATCACTTATCTACTAAAATAACGGATCACATATTTATAAAACAATAAATAAATATCAAAGGGTCCCATAAGAAAACGAATCGGTATCCCTGCCTGACCCAACTCTCAAGTTATCAGCTCCGGTGCTTACTTTCAATCGGAAACTTCAACTGCACGAAACAGCTGCTCTTCTCTCTGATTCGATTCCACAATCAGATCTTTCTTCACTTCGCCTTTGACCTCCGGAAGCTTTTCCTCCGATTTCCGGCGTCACTCTGGTGAGCTTTCTTTGCCGCCTTGCTCTCTCTCTCTTTTAGTTCATTTTTCGCCCAACTCTTGCGGTCTCTCTGAAATTTTTCTCAATTGTTGTGAAGGATCACAGATAAGGCTTTCTAGGATTTCCAATTCATACTTTGAAGTTTAGGTTTCACTTCTATTTTATAATTATGGCCTAATAGAGGAAGTTCCTCTAGTTCTATTCGCTGGGTTTTTTGCATTCTCAATATCCCGCTGACGCAGTTTCAAACATTCAAATTAACAGAGGTAATCTTCTGCGAAATTGAAAGATAAGCAATGAAGGAGAAGATGCAGTGCGGTGGCAGAGCACCGGAAAAAGTTACTCCAGCTGCACAAGGAACTGGAGGGTAGAGTACGATCTGGTCTGGTTCATAGTTCTTTACTGATCTTATACAGCTCCACTACAGCTAATTAATTTCCGTATAAACGGAACGGTAGCAATTTTTCTCGATTGTGGAACTATTAATCTACAAATCCAAAAAGTTTGTATTTCTTTTCATTTCTTTTTATAGGTAAGGTTAATAAATTTTTGAAGCTAAAATTCTATACACTGCTTAGCTTTGCTGACAATTTTGCATTTCTTAGACTTGTATGATTATTATAGCTATTTGAACACAGGTTGCAGATGTATTTCTTTTGTTTTTGTTCTTGTGATTATGATATGAATGCCCTGCTCTTCTGCTTGCTCCTGCTCATTAATGATTAAACCCATTAGTGACAGGATTGTCTGAAAGTTATTGGACTTAAATTGTTTGACATTCGATGATCAAGCTGATAAAGGCCGTGATGTACCTGCATTCATGTTGTGAGAGTTAAACCTGACCAATCAAAGCTTCAGTCAAAGAGTGAGACTTCAAAGAAACAGGCCCTACATTTTCAAAATACACGTAATAATAAAACGCGACCACGTCCGTTCTTTATATCCCCCCTTAATAGGGATGATCAAGGGACGAAAAATCCCTAATCCCAACGAAAATTCGGTCCAAATAAAATGAAAAATTTTCAAATTTTTTCTTTGTAGGGATGGAAACAGAAAAAAAAAATTTCAATGTATATTGCGAGGTGGGAGACAGGGAATGAGATATCCACCTTGGGGGAATCTTCGTCCGGTAAAAAATAATTTTTTTAATTTTAAAATATAATATTTTATAAATAATTAAAATTAAAATATAACTTAATATTATAATTATTAAATTTTAAATTATACTTAATTTTAAATTTATCAATGATTAAAATTTATATTAATTTAAATAATGATTTAACCATTTATATTAATTTAAATTATGATTGATTTTAAATTTTTTATTTATTAAATATTATATTTTAATTTTAATTATTTATAAAATATTATATTTTAAAATTAAAAAAATTATTTTTTTGGAGATGGAGATTCCCGCAGGGGCGGAAACGGAAAATCCCTGCCACCGATGGGCTGATGAGTGGGGGTGCAATCTCCGGCCATGCTCTGCCCTTTGAGCATCTCTACCCCGTAACTATATTTGCTTAAGAATATCATAATAAGAAAAATTATTCCGTTAGTTTTAAACGAAAATTTTAGCATAACTCTTAATTTGAAAAACAACTAAAGTTTAAGTATTAAATTGTAAGTTTTTTACACTTACAGCTTTAAATGTATCTTATAAATTTGTAACAAGTTTAAATAACCAGATATGTTATATAACTTATAAGTTTTTCTACAATAATTCAGTATTTAAAACTTTTTGATTTAATTAATTCAAATTCAGACTGAGCAAATCTATTAAAAAAAAGAAATCACTTCTTTTTTAAAATATTTAAATACGTTTTATATTTGAGATTCAAATTTAAAATGTCAAATTAAGAGAAAAGTGGCCTCTATCATTCCATTTTATCCCTTGGAACTTAAAAGTAAATTTTAAGCTTTAATATAAAAAACATCCATTTGAATTGGATGTATAGATATATGAAAATAATCTCTAATGCACCATTTTGTCTTTATGCGACATGAAAAATTGAAAAAAAATCTCTTTTTTCCTTTAAATTTAAAAAATATGGATCAATCGACCTAAATTAAATAAATCTCTCAATAAATTTACATACCATTTTTATAATTCATTCGAGAAATGCTATTAATATACTCATCTTTCGAATCTTTAATTACTAAAGAAGTAGTAGCCAGCTTTTCCTTAATTTTCTCATTATTTTGAATGAAATTACTTAAGTTAGTCTTAAAATTTTCTTCTTCTAAAATTTGTATTTTTTCTTTTAAATTATTTATTTCTTGTTTTTAAAATTCTAATTTTTTCTTGGAGATCTTGAATAAAAGATTCTTTTTTAATATTAAATCTATTACATATTTCTTTAAAATTATATGGTTTAAAATCTTTATTTTCTTTTGTTCCTATTATATAATTTAATCTTAATAAGCAATTTCTTTTTACCTTTGGGTCATTTATTTTTTCTGTAGTATCTAATAAGAATTCTTTTTTATTTCTTAGCATGTGTGTGCTATTACACTAGCAAGGACCAATACATACACAAAGGGAAGTATAAGAAATCTTAGATATTTGTTTATACAAAGTTATATGGTTAGGTTTAAGTTAGTGTTATTAAACACAAAGATGATACTTGGATGCATGAAACGTTGGTCAGCCCTGAAAGATTAGCATTGGTCATCCGTAATGATGTCTGGAGTAAGGTTAGGTGGGTGTTCCCATGATCGCACATGTTCAATAATCTTTGTTGTTTCTTTCTCTAGATTAAATTTAATTGATATAACTTTAATATGGATAATGTAATACCTCAAATTACACCCCAATAGCATTACATGTCTAGAGAGGATTACAAGATGAGCATGAAAAACTAAGTGAGTTAAAGTGTAGTGAAGGATGCAAACATTAACTTAAAAGATAAGAACAATTTGGTAATTTGTTTGAATTGACTTATACATGTATGAATGAATATGAGACATGAATTAATACGCATATAGAAGTAGAAATATATGTAATTGAAAGAAAAAAGTGATGGGGGCCAGAGTGCAATTTCCTAAGGATCCAACAAGTGTACCAGTATGAAATTAGCTCATATGTGAGCTAAGATAAGTATGTAATATGCACATAAATAGGGAGGAAGAGAGATGGACTGGAAAGGGGTAAGGAATACATAATTTTTCTCTTAAAAATTCTGCTTTCAAGTTGCTAAGAGGGATCAAAAGTGAAGGCAAGGTAGAGAAGAGTAAAGGTGAAGAAGATAAGAAGCAAGTTAAGCAACCTTAAGGTATCAAAAGTCACCCAATTTGATTTGTATGTGATTTCTATAAATAAATTGTTATATGTATCAATTTGGATATGAAATGAGTGATGAAGTGCTAAATTGGAGTTTTTTGCATAATTGAACCATGAATTGTCTTGAAGGATGTTTTGGTAGAAATCTGTATAGGTGCCACTGAACTGGTTTTGGTGTTTTGAATATATCTTAGCATACAAATCTGCAAATTGAATGATTTCAATTTGAGATGAAAGAATATATATAGCTACAACTTTGATGAGAAATTAAGGCCTATTTGTATCTATGAGACACTTAAAAATCAGCTTGAAATTGATGGTCTATTTCTGCCCTTGTTTTTGGAGCAGTCTTTATTAACTTAGGTATAAGACCTGCCACAGGCCTCTAATTGATAGAAATCAAAATTTTCTAGAAACTAAACTCCAATTAAAGCAACTTTCATGAGGAAGTCTGGCCTAATTCTATTTCAATTGTTTCAAAAAATATTTCAAACATAGGATAATAAATTTACCTCTTATGTTTTGGTTAAGTCTGCATTATTTTAGACATATCTCTTGATTTACAGGTCCAAATTGCATGATTCTTGATCCTATGAAAACTTAAGATATATAGAAACAATTGTTATAAGCCAATTTGCTGGTTCAAATTTGACGATGACAAATGGAGAAGATGCACCAGTCACCAAGGAAAGCAGAAAAGGGGCGATGGAGAGAGACCGATAGCAGTGACCAAAGGTGGAGCGCGGTGGTGAATGACAGAAAGACAATTTAGAGGTGGAATAGAGAAAAGAAAATCAGAATCAAAAAGGGAAAAGGGTTGGCCCAAACCTAATATTCTCTTTTATTTTTTAACTCACATAATTTAATTTTTAATATTTTAAAAATTATTAATTACTTAAATTCAATTTTTAATTCCCTTCAAAATTTCAAAACAAAATATATTCCCTCTCCTAAAAAATTTTAAATTTAATTTTTAATTCCCTCTAAAAAAATTTTTTTTTATCTTTCGTCATTTTTAAATATACAATTAAATTTTCATTATGTATAATAACTATAAATTAAATTATTAATTTACATATTCGTATATGTATTGAGATAAAAATAAATTATTACTTTTTAGCTGATACTAAAAATAAATGAAATTAATGAAAAAATAGTTATATACTTAAATAATTAAGTTCACCGGTAAATTTCATTATATATAATAAATACATATAGTTATACTATTAATTCACACACACACACACACACACACACACACACACACACACACACACATATATATATATATATATATATTACTTAAAATATATGAGCACTAGTTAAGTGATGCTAAGAGTAAATGAAATTAATCGATAAGATAATTTTATACTCATATAATTATATGAATTGGCAAATTTCATTATATGTAATAATTGTATATAATGATATTATTTATTTACATATTCGATTACTCATATAAATATTATTCTAAAAATAGATGAGTACTGGTTGAAAGACACTAAAAGTAAACGAAATTAACTGATAACGTGATTATATACTATATATAATTATATTATTATATATAACAACTATATACAAGTATATTATTAATTTATATACTCATATAAATATTGTGTTAAAAATAAATAAATACTAATTAAGTGATATTAAGAGTAAATAAAATTAATTGGTAAAATAATTATATACCAATATAACTATATGAATTGGTAAATTTCATTATATACAATAATTTTATATAATTACATTATTAACTTACATACTCAATTATTCATATACCTATTGTGTCAAAAATATATGAGTACTAGTTGAGTGATACTAAAAGTAAATAAAATTATTGGTAAGATAATTATACACTCATATTAAATTAATTGGTAAAATTTCATTATAAATAATAACTATATACAATTACTATTTTAATTTACATATTCATATAGTTATTGTACCCAAAATAGATTACTACTAGTTGAGTGACATTAGAAATATATGAAATTAATTGTAATAGACTTATGTGATAAATTGCTTAATTTATACATCTATATAGATATTTGTACAAAAAATAATAATAAGTACTAGTTAAATGACATTAAATGTAAATTAAATTTCATTTATATATAGATACAATAATTATTATAATAATTAAATTTATCTTATTAATGATTAAAATACTTAGTTTAATTTATTAACTAATTATTATCTTAATTTTGTATATTAAAATATATATACTGCAAATAATTATAAAGTTAAATTTATATAATACATATGGAATAGAAATTATAAATAATAGTTATATATAAATTATTAGTATTATATATAATAATTAATAAATATTGGTTTTTTTGATATAATTTGATTTCATAAAAGTTCAATATGATTTTTGATCCAGTTCTAAATAAAATATGCAGATATATTTTAAATAAAGTCAATGGTATAATTCGGTTTGGTTCTAGTCAAAAAGTTAATGATATAATTTGATTCTAAATTTTTTTTTGGTATTTCTATTTGGTAGATAAAAATTTAAATCCGTGTGCACTTCTAATATATCAAATAACTGCTCGTTTGAAAATACAATTTTAGAGGATAGAAATCCAATAATAATTTAATTAATCTAGAATTCTTACCATTCACTAGCTTTGACCCCGGCAATAATCCCAAGTCTTTTCCTACCTTCATTTTCCCATGTTTTGAACAAGTTAGGATTGGATTTCAAGTCAACTTTCAGTTATGAAATTGATTAATTATTAAAAGTGTTAAATTAATTTCAACCTCTAAATATTTTCAATCCAATTAACAGCGTTGTTATATAACATGTCAAATAATTAACTAAACTCAACTTAATTATGCAAACTCCAAGATTACAATTTATAACTTTAATTCACTAAAATTATCATGCAATCAATATCTTTTTTTTTTTTAATGAGATAAAAGTAAACTTCGTAAACTAAAACAAATGGGAAGTACGTCTTTTTCGTTTAATTACCCTCTTTTTCATCACTTTCCTGACCCCACATTTCGTATTATTGCCCACTTTATAGCTGCCTGCCTTCCTTATTTGAAGCTTTTCCAATCTGTTTATATATACATATTAATTGATAGAGTGCTGGACATTACATTAAATTTTGTTGATTTAATTAATTTCTCATTTTATTATTTATTAATAAATTAATAAATTATATCAAAAAAGACGATTTTTTATGAAACTATTCCTTTCTTTCCACGCTACATATAATTTTACATATATAATACCGTACAATTCTACATATAATTCAGTTTTTATATTTAAATAGGTATAAACTAAAAATATGTGAATCCAATAGATAAATAAATATTAAAAAGAAAATAACAAGATCCATAAATATGAATATTTTTTTCTATATTTATTTGAAATAGAAGACTATATATATTTGACAAACGTAAATATTGGATATTATGATTCTTTTTTTTTTATTTTTTTAATGGGGAGACTAGCAGAGTTAGAGTGTGAACATGAGCAATCAAAACAATCTCTAAGCAGTAAGCAACCGCAAGAAAAATTGAAAGCAGCCTTTTTCTTCCTTTTAAATTTAAATTGACCAAAATTCAATACGTCTCGCAATTGTAGGAGTTTTCAAAAATACGTTGAAATGGAAAAGATGGTGGTGGTGGCCTGGTGGGGCCTTTGCCTCCTGCCCACATTCTTATTGACATGGAACTTCCTCGGAACATTTTTTATGTTTTGTTTAAAAGACGTATCATATAACAAGGTCTTGTTTTGTATTGTATCTGCACATGAAAAAACAAAGCTTCTTAAAGAACCGACTAAAGAAGAAAGAGTGTTTTAACTATAATTTTAACAATGTCTTTTCAAACTTCAACAATTATTTTATTACATATTTTTCTATTTTATACTTATATTTGCATTAAAAATGAGATAAGAAAATGAATAAATTGGTACTTTAATACTATCATATTCTATTTATGTGTCTTTTTGTAAGGTTCCAACATATACCCTAATAGAAATTGAGCATGCCTAGGATGCATTAGAAAGATGATATAAAGAGATAGGTATTTGAAGTGTAGGAAATGATGTATTGGTAATTAAATTAAAAGATAAGGACGTTACGGTAAATTAACTAAGTGGCATGCACATGCCTAATTGAAAAGACATGGAGCATGGACTAAATTGCAAAGAATTGATGATGGGTGACAAAATTGAAGAATTAAAAAGAGTAAGGGAGCAAGGTGAGACTTTCTTATGTCCAACAAGTGGATTAATAGGAAGCTCCCACCTAGCTCATTATGGAAAGATGGAGAATTCACATCCAATTTAAAGTTGGCCGGCCATTTTGGGGTCCCAAAACACAGAAAACTATGCTCTTTCGCTGCCAATTTCTCTTCCAAAAATTGCATACCAAGATTGCTTAAGGAGCTTAGGAAGAAGAGAGTAAAATTAAGGTAAGTTTGCTCTCTTCTTTTGATTCTTCTTATCTTCTTAGTTCTCAATCTCTTTAAGTTAAGTGTAAAGAGTGGGAATTTACAATTAAAGTGTAAATTATGTTATATTAAAGGAGAATTAAGCAATATGTAAGAGAAAGAGGCCATCTAGGGGTAAAGAGGATTTTCGAGCATCAAGAGGTAAGGGAACCCCAAACTCTTTGTATTTGTGTACAATAAGTAGAAATTGAATATAAATGTTATATCTATATGAAATACATAGAAGTGTGATTGAGTCAAGACATGCAATTAACTTAAAAACATGCAAAAAATAGTATTAGGGTAAAATTTTGTCATAGGAATCATTGGACCTATTAAGATTGTTTTAGGAATAACACAAGTTATATAACACCAATTGGAGTGATTCTAGTTGGAAATGAAAGTTAAGACATAAATCTAAAAGTTTGTAGAAGTAACTGAAATTGAATTATGCCCCTAAGTTTATCGAATTTTGGCTTGAAGTTGAGTTATGGTTGTTGCACTGTCAATTGGGACAGTTTGGCCTTAATTGGGATCTCTCTCTCTATAAATGTCCAAATGACATGTTTTTAATTCTATAGAAACTAGATACATACAGTAATAAATATCAAAAAGAAAGTTTTCACAGAAAATTACATTTACTAGGTCAAAATTGATGTATAAGTTGAATATAAAAGTTTGCCTGCTAAAGTTCTGGGTAGATTGTATTGTCTTGATTGAGGAACTTTTGTCTCAGCCATGACAAAGTATTATGGATTGAACAAAAGCAATTGTCATGGATCGAACCATTTGGTCTCAGTTGTGACTGTAATGGCCCGGATATCGGATCAACCATAAATAGTATTTTTCGATAGTAAACAGTACTTTCGAACTGAAAAGTATATTTGGAGGTAAAAAATATTTTATTTGACCATCAAAAAATATTAATTACTGCCATTCAAGGCCAAAGGTGTAACACCCTTAACGGAACATTTCTTTTCGATATGAACTTAAACGATTTGCCTCAAAAAAAAATTTTTTTATTGATACCCAACTTATACAAACACAAGTCATTGAGAAATCGGATAGCATAACAGCTATCCACTTAATGACCTCCTAAAAAATTAAGCAATAACACAACATCCAAGAGGCACAATAAAAGAACACCAACAACAAATACCGATCATTCAATCGTTCGAATTCACTGTTATATCATTAATTACTATTACAAAATAACAATTAAACGAACACAATCGATTCTCACTACTATAATTGAGTATATACATGCCAAAATACCTAGGAGTACAGGCAATCCTTTTCTTCAAACTTCACTCCATTGTGTACCATGCTCCAACTTTGCTTTAGAACCTGCACGCAGTAAAAACTACGTGCTGCGCACTATATATGTTCAGTGGTGACTACCAATCCTAGAATTTTCAATAAAGCATAAATATCATATTTATGGCATATCATGTTATATTATCAAAGGTTACTTTTAATCATTTTCACAACCTTTTCAGATTATTACCGACATTTTGCAAAACTTTTCACTTTGATTTAAACTTTTCACTTCATTCAGAATATTCTCTTTTTGCCGTTCAAATGTAATAATTCAATACGATTATTTACTCATTGTACTTTTTATTTTTCAAAAATTCATCCTTAATTAACCCTTTCCATTTTCTTTATATGAAATGTAAATTAATTTACTCACTTTTACTTGTTTATTGAATTATTTTCTAATAATTCAATATTTTCACTTAATTATGTTCAATATTTATTTTTAAAATATACTCATAAATCACATAAATTCTATAAAAATTTATGTGAACATTATTTTTCAATTATTATCATTTTTATTCATTTTATGAATTATTTTATCATAATTCATCATTTATATTATATACTTATATTTGTCCTTAACTTCAAAATTTTTAAATAAATTTCATAAATTTTCTAAAAAAAATTCATTGACATTATATTTTATGTTGTACCTTAATTTATGGCTTAATTTCATCAAATTGCTTATTGTACATATTCTTTTTCTTTAACAATGGATTTTGGTCCTTAAGGAATTTTTCTTTAAAAATTTATTTCAATTTAATTAAGCTTACATTTAAGCTTAATTAAGGTTCAATTGCATTATATTAAGGAAAATTTCAATATACATACATTTTTCCGATTTTTCTTAATTACATATTCAATAAATATTCCAAAAATATTCACATAATTTCAATAAATTTCACAGAAATTTGTACATGCATTATTACATATATACTATTAAATTAAGCCTTAAAATCACTAAAATACTTAACATACAATTTTTTTTCTTCCTCAAACAATTCGGCCACTTCAATAAAATTCCCTATAAATTTTTTTCATTCAAATTAAACCTTCTAACAAACTTAATTAAGGTTAAATTGCACCATTATGAAATCAATTTCAAATTTAATCAATTATATAATTTTTTTTCTTAATAAACCCTAAGGAAAATCATTAAATTAAATGGAAATTACTAAGATTTAGTAGTCACTAACCTTTCTCCATGCGTAATCTTCCCTTTAACTTCCTTTTATTCACTTGAAATCATGAAAAACATCCTCCATTAAATATTTCCTTCCGTGGCCGAAATTCCCTCTCACAAAATCACCAAGATAAACATCATTTTAGCTCAAAATAACCACAAAAACATACTCTAGGCACCTAAATCTATCTATAGGTGCCTTGAAATTAAATTAAAAACCAAGAAATCACTTACCTATTTTTGACTTCCATGCCTTTAATCCTTGATTTTCTTAGCTTTTCTCCCTTCAATCTCTAGTTTGAGCTTAGATATAACAAATAGAGAGGCTAAAAAATATTTCTTATGCTTGGATCAAGGCAAGAAATTGAAGAAATAAGGAAGAAAATGGTGAAAAATGAAGAACTAAAGAAGTTGTCCACCAAAGAAGGGAGAGTTACTGGATCCAACGTGGGACTTCTGGAAAAAAATGGAGATATTTCATCCCTTATATATGCTTCATTACTTGGACTTGGGCTTTGTTATGTTTAATGGGCCTTGATTAATTAATCAAGCCCATTAACTACTCAATAACCAATTTTAATTTATTTCTTCAAAATTTCAACTTAAAATTACTTTAAAAATAATTCCATAATTTTTATCACCCCAAAAATAGGTTTCACGCAAATATTTAGCTCAATCGGAGTCCATTTTCGATCCGGTTCAATTAAATTGATTTGATCCAAAAATATCGGTATTACAAAAAAATTTATTTTTTGCATTTAAAATAATCTACATATTATTTTAGGCTTAACTATAATTTTTGATAATTTTTGAAATCCATTTGCTATTTTTAAATATTTATCCAAAGTTAAGTCAATTTCCCAATAATAAAAATTGTCCCGCTATATTTTTCGTATTTTTGAATTTTTAAAGTCCATTTGACCTCAATTTTACTTCAAATTTCAACCACGGACTCATCATGACCAATATTTTCTGATGGTCCAAGAAAATATTTTTCACTTCTGGGTGTACTTTTCAGCCCGAAAAATACTATTCATTGTCGGAAAATACTGTTCGCAGCTAACCCGATGTTGAGACCATTATAAAAGGCAAGGAGAAGCAATCTTAGAGGACCTAAAGCTAGTGAGAAAGGTTAGTGGCTACTAAATTTATCTAGTTCCCTTGAATTGGCATGATTTTTCTTTATATAACTTGGAAAAAATTAGTGAAAATGCATGTATAATTGAAATTGACCTTAAATTAATGATTTAGAACTTTAAATATGGCTATTAGAGTGCTTAATTTGAATTAAAATTATGTGTAAGATAGACAACCTTACTCGGATGAATGGTACCCTAAAGGAAATCAAAGTATATTTTGTATATTTTTTATGAGTTAGGCTATAAAATGAACCTAGAGATGAAATATTGTGTCCATAAATTTTTCTAGGATTTATGAAAATTATTTGAATATTTTTTAGAAGAAAACTACCTTATGTATTAAGTGTATTTGTTGAATTATTGTGAAATAATTCATTAATTAAGTGAAAATTGATGAATTATTGTGAAATAATTCACAAACTATGCAAAAGTAATGACATAATTGACTGATTGATTTACTGTAATGAAAAAGTTATTGAAACTATCAAAAATCTGAAAAGTGAAATGAAATATAAGTGAATGCTACCCTTGGTAATAATTAGACGATCAAAATCTAGTTCAGAATATAATTTGATAGTCATAGGGATACCTATACTACTTTGCAAATGATGATGATTTGCTTTGCTATGGTAGGATTGTATTTATCTCCCATTGTATCTGCTCTATTCTGTATTCTGTTTTGTAAAAAAAGGTCATTTGAGATAATTTTTCAATTTATATTGTGATTTTGTGGGATCCATATCCTGTATATCCAGTCTAAAGATTTTTACTGAAATTGTACTAGGGGCATAATGATAAAAATGAGTTAAAAGTGTAAAAATAAAGATAAAAATAAAGTTTAGAATGAAAAATGATCTAATTGAAAAGAAATGAAAGTTTAGGGGTAAACTATAATTTTTTAAAATATTGAATTTAATAAGTAAAAGTGATAAAAAAAATGCAAGGAAATAGTAAAATGATAATTTAATGATCATACTATTTAAAATTGAACTTTTGTAAATTGAAAGGACTAAATTGTTATTTTGCATGAAAAAGTTAAAACAAGGATCAATTGTTAATTTTGCATGCCAAAAATTGAATAAAAAGTGAAAATAAGTAAACTAGTGGCATTTTCGTAATTAAAGTGTAAAAGGGGTAATTTTATAATTAAATGTAAAAGTAAGGACTAAATTGTATTGATTGTTAAGAACTTTGAAAATTGCATTTTTTATACAAATTCAATGAATTTTGCATGAGTAATGCAATTATACTTGTACGAGAAATACCTTGATTTATAGTCACCACTAAACATATTTAATGCTCAGCATATAGTGTTTACTGTGTGTAGATTCAAAAAATTGATCGGAGCAAAAAGTACATCAGGGAACCTATTTTAGAGAATAGAGATAGTAGAATTATTTTGTATGGACATGTATATATAATTAGTTAAGCTTAAAGTAAGGATTTGGTCTGTAATTGAACAGTTTTGTATATATATATTTTTTGATAGAAAATGAATTGAGTAATGTGTATGGAAATAAGAATGAATGGTGATACATATAAATTATTTATAGATTGTTATGCCTCCGAAGGGCTGTGAATTGTTTGATTTTCAAGTTGGATAAGCAAGTTTTTAAGGCATTATATTGCAGGATTTTTTGCAAAATAAATAGTAAAATTGAACAGTTATAGGTTTTCAACAAATTGGTATTGTAATTATGAGTAATGGAAAAAGAAATAGTGATAAGTGAATTAATTGGTTTATCATATGATTTTAAGGAAAAAAAAATTCTAGCTTAATCGCTTAAATCCGTATGACTGTTTTGATAAGAGTGTTACAGTGATCCTCCCTTGTTCCAATCTATACTTGACTTTTAGGCCTCAAAACATTACCGAATGGTTTTTGGACCTTTCTGAACACTTTTAGAACCTTATGAACACATGCTTAAGGACATAACATAGTGTTATGTACATAAAATACATAATGACACATTGAGATATGAATACGAATTGAGCCTAAACATAAATAATTACTTGCATATGATGTTATTTATGTAATTACTCTTAAAAACTCTAATGTTTGTAAAGGACTAATAAGAGATATAATATGTGAATCATAATATGTATGCATATACATTTTTAGTCATATGGACCTAAACTAAGTTATGATCTATAATTAAGAAATCATTAAACATAAGCAAGTACATGTAAATGAATACTCTAATTCTTATAGTTAATTATCAAAAGATGTGAATATGAGCTTAGATATGCATATATACACATATTTATGCATGCATAGTTTTATATATGGCTTCAAGAATGCATTGAAGAGTAGATAAATGAAAGTGTGCAAGGATACAGGTATGTTCCTCATTGAGAATAAATACGTATGTATAGTTATACTAGTGCTGACACTTGTAATGCAAAAGTTTCATGAATATAGTAACATAATAAAAGGTAGTGATATATAGTTAATTATGAGATAGTATAACTGGATTTTTCTTGATATACTATATATATGTGTTTACTGATCTCGATATGATGTGAATCTAAAAAGTGAAAAGATATGAAAAGAGAGTGATGCCTGCATATAGTACTTAGATGTGGATAAATAGGCATGCCTATAGAGTGATATTGTAGATGTTGTAGTCTTAATTCCTTTTGGATCCAATAGTTAGTCTCAAACTGAGACCTATAGTCTTGACCCATTTGGGTCCTACAAATTTGATACCTTCGAGTGTCTTATAGCTTTAATACCTTTGGGTATCCTACAGGATCGATACCTTCAAGTATTCACAACACCCATTATATATGCCCATAGAATTTAAGCAGGCATTTACATTGAAATGTGAATCGAAAGGGAAAAGTTATATGACAGAATTTAAGATTACCACGTGAAAGTTAATGAACACCTATGATTGAATATTGTACTTACATATGAATTTTCGTTATTTTTATGAAAAGTGATAATATATGGTTTGTATAAATGATTTGTTCTATTAGTTCTCAACATGGTACATGTGAACAAAGTTTATTATATTTCATGCTTATTTTATTTGCATGTTTTGTGTTAACTGTTGTAAGCAGTTGTTTTTATTGCACTTTTCCCTTCTAGACTTTTTAGCTTAGCATGAGTGTTTATCCGTATAGGTGCTCTATTAGGATTGCTTAGGCACAAAACTTGCTGGAGGATGGTCAACATAAAAGCTAGGATTGGAGTGTCTCATGTGTTACTTATTTTGTTTATATGATATGTAAACGTACATTTGTAAAGAACTTTATGAATGTTTAACGAAATAGTGATTTCGATATGTAAAGACAAGCACAAATGATAGTGATACTGGCAAACCTATAATATGTAAATATGTGATAATCAAGTATAGTTTATCTATGCATAAGAAAAACACATTCTTAAGTCCTTGAACTTTCATGCTTTTCCGCATTAAGTCCTTATACAAAAAAAAAAATCACACATTAGGTTCTTTTACTTTTGATTTATTTCACATTAAGTCCTTATGTGGCGGAGCTAATGATGATGACACATTTCGATCGTGAGGCCCATAAGGACTTAATGTAATAAATCATAAGTAAAAGGATCTAATGTGTGATTTTTTTTTATAAGAACTTAATGCAAAAATAAAAAATAAAAGTTCAAGGATTTAGGAATGTGTTAATTTATAAAAAAAAATGCAAAAACTGCATTCCTAAGTCCCTGAACTTTCACATTTTTCTGCATTAAGTCCTTATACAAAAAAAAATCACACGTTAAGTCATTTTATTTATGATTTATTGCATTAAGTCCTTATGGATCTCACGATTGAAGCGTGTTGTTCACGCTCATCAACTCTGCCCCATAAGGATTTAATATGAAATAAATCAAAAGTAAAAAGACCTAATGTTTAATTTTTTTTGTATAGGAACTTAATGCAGAAAAACATGAAAGTTCAGAGACCTAGGAATGCATTTTTCTTATATGCATATATAATGAATGAATGTTGGATGCACGCGAATATGATGAATGCCTATGATAGACATGAAGGATAAGTTTTGGACCCTTCTGTTGTAAGAACATTACACTTTTAAAATTATTTTGCTAAATAAAAGTAAAAGGTGAAAAACAGACCCTTTAAATTTGACAAAACATGCAATTTTTACTATAATATTTAATTTCATTCAATGTTATCCTTAATATTTCAAAACTAAAATAATTTTTTTCTTAATTAAAAAAAGAAAAAAATCCATAATTTAATCCCCAAACTTTAGTATTTTTACATATTATATCTCTATACTTTCAAAATTATATATTGCATGTCTAAACTTTTATGTGTTTACATATTAGATCTCTATACTTTCAAAATTATACATTGGATCCATGAATTTATATATTAGAACACATTAAGTCCAAACACACGTTAAAAATAATAAAGTTATGTTAAAATACATGCGACTTTAACAGAACATATGTGACACTATTATTTGTACTATCCATTTTGGATTTAATGTGTTATTTTCTAAAAGTTCATGAACTCAATATATAATTTTGAAAGTATAGGAATTTAATGTATCAAAATGTTAAAATTCAAGGACTAAATTATGGGTTTTACCTTAAAAAACCTGTTAAGTTTGAAAAATACCGTTAACGATTTTTTAGTAGAGATAAAATTACTCCAATTTCAAAGGTATATTTTTGCAACTTGAGTAGACAATAAATTTATCTTTTTAATCAAAACCTTTTCAAGTTTCGAGTTTTAAGTTCTTGTTTTTCGTTTTTGAAAAATTCATATTCCAGTCCTTATATTTTAATAAATTTATATATTAGATTTCTGTACTTTTAAAATTACACATTGACTCTATAAACTTTTCAAGGAGAACACATTGAGTCCAAAATAAAAGGCACAAACAATAGTATAATATACACTTGGTTAAAATCACATGTGCTTTGACGGAATGTTGTTATTTTCACCATCAGTTTAAAATTAATGTGTTCTAATAAATAAATTCATAGACCTAATGTGTAGTTATGAAAGTATAGGGATTCAATGTGTAAATACGTAAAAGTTAAGTGACCTAATATGTAGTTTTCAAAGTATATGGATCAAATATGTAAAAATTAATATTAAAGTTCAGGAACTAAATTATGGGTTTTGCCTTCCATTTTTGGTTTTTTTTTTTTAAATAGTTGGTACAACTACAAAATGATATCTTAAAGTAATGGAAAAACCCATACTTTGACCCATCTACATTAACTATTTTTCACATTGTATCCTTATACTTTCAAAACTACACATTGAATTCTTAAACTTTTCCAATATAATACATTAAGTCCAAAAAAAAACAACATAAATGACGGTATCATTTTAATGGAACACTATTTTTTTACATCTGTATGGAATTAATGTGTTTTAATAAATAAATTCAGAGATTCAATGTATAATTTTAAAAATATAGAGATTTAATATGTAAATATGTAAAAATTGAAGAACTCAATGTATAGTTTTGAAAGTATAGGAACTCAATGTAGGGGTGAGCAACGGTCGGTTCGGTTCAATAACCGAACCGAAATAACCGAAAACCGAAATTCTCTTATTTTTATCAACCAAACCGAACCGAAATTTTAGAATAACCGAATTTAAATCGAACCGAAATTTTTGATCGGTTTGGTTCGGTTAACCGAAAAACCAAAATTTAAAATTATTTTTTAAAAAATAAAAAATATTGTGTTTAAAAATTATAAATTATAATATACTAAAGTAAAAATATGTAAATTGTACAAATAAAAGTTCAAATTAAAGAAATAATCTCAAAATATATAATAAATAATACAAAAAAACCATTAATTTTTTTTTTATTTAATCGATTTTCAATTTAATCGTCAAAATTTTAAATTATCACCTAAAAAATATATATTAATAATTGATAAATGTACTCATATAATTTACAACTAAAAATAAAATAATTTATATGTATAAAATAATTATTTAATAAAAAATCAAAAAAAAATATATAATTATATAAATTTCGGTTCGGTTCGGTTTTTATGCGGTTTTCTCCTTTAAAAACCGAACCGAACCGAAATAACCAAACAGTCTTAAAAATATAAACCGAAACCGAACCGAAAAACCGAAAAACCGAATTAAATTAAAAAAATCGGTCGGTTTGGTTCGGTTTTTCGGTTTTACCCATAGTTTGCTCACCCCTAACTCAATGTGTAAAAATATTAAAATTCAGACACTAAATTATGAATTTTGCCTAAAATAATTTATTTTCCACCAATATTTATTGGGCTTTAATAAACCTTGGTGAGCGACTGCATCCAATATCTATTGAAAATCTTGAATAAAGAAAGCAAAATTATATATGGCTAAGTATCGATCGGTTAATCAATACATTAGCAAAAAAATTAACTAGATTATTAATATTAATTTTTCAAAATTATTAACAATTAACCAGTCCGTTATATTCTGTTAACTGGTTAGTCGGTCATTTCATATAAATATTACTATATATAATTAAAAAGAATGACATAGTTTAAAATATTAATATAAATTTTATAGAAAATATAAAAAAACTAAGGTATATAAATAAAAAAATAATTTAAATGTACTTTAAAGTATTACTCTATGTAAATTTTAGAAAGAAAAAAAATAAAAATTTTTAACGCATAAAAATTAATATATATATTTATATGAATCAGTTAATCGTTGGTCTCCCATTAATAGTGAATTAACGATTAATCAGTATTCAAATCATGAAATCAAAAATAATAGTTGAACCGATCGGTTAATCGAAACTGTCGATTTTTAGATATTGAACCAAAATCGAAAAATCTAAAATTTAAAAATTGAAACCAATTAAACCAGTTTGATTTTTTGGACTGATTTTTTAATTAACCATTTTTTTATATTTTTTTGCTCAGCCTTAAAATTGCATTTTTTTTCCTTTAAATATGAGGGAATTAATCTAACTTTATTTTTCCTTTTTTTTTTTTTGTTTGCAGCACAAGAGACAAGGATCCAGAATTAATCCCTGAAATGCAAGGAATACTATTTCTCATAATTACGGTATTTTGCATTCATTTACAGATGAAGGACCAGTCAACAAAAAATTTACATGGAGAGTGCCATTATGGTGGCATTCTTAGTGGCTTTTTTAATATGCAACATAACTTTGTGGTTAGCTATTTAACTACACAGCCGAAACTTCAAATTCTCTGTCGTTATTGACAATTTAAGCCTCTTAATGGCTGCAGTTTTACTTTTGATGCAAACTTAACCAACCTCTTGGATGGTTCATTTTTGCTATATGGTGGTGTTGTCTTATTTTGTGTATAGTCACAAAAATTTGTATTCATTGATATGGATTACTTGATTTCTAAATTGACCGGTCGCTACTCCAACAGCTTTATAAAACAATAACATAACATAGATCATCTTCCAACAGTTTTACAAAACAACAAGATAAATCATCTATTTACCCATGCGATGGTGATCTAGTGGTGATGCAGGTTAGATTAAGAATAAGATGTCTCATGATCAACTTCCGACACCTCCCATGGGGAGAAACAAAAAACCTTAACCTGTAACAACATCTCGAATCCGGATTTAATCTGTCCAGTGAAGTTCGGATGGTTAATCCAAAAAAAAAAAAGATAAATTATCTATTTAAATTTCTTATCCAACCAAATAAATTTTTAATTAACTACAATTTGAATTTACACTTGGAGTCTATAAATTTTGGATTAGTCAGCTTGGAACTCATTCTACCGTTAGGGTTGGTTCGATTTAAATATTTACTCTTTATTCGAATTTTAATTTGGTCAGATAGTGTTAGATTTAACACTAATCCTATATATGCACACTCCTAATGATACATTTATCAAAGGAAATGTTTGTACTCTTGTGTAGACATCCAGAATTAAATTTTGTACAATTTATGAATGAATGTTGTCTTCTTATATTTATTTTGTGAAGAGATCATCACTTTCTGTTTTATAATTATTTTGATTATGAATTTGTGTATCATGTTGTAGCAAACTATATGAATATTTTTATTACACAATTCAAGTAAATTAATATGTATGTTTTAATATATATTGATTATTATAAAATTAGAGTTAATTAATTTTTTTTCAAAATTTACTAAATCACTTATCTATTAAAATAACTGATCATATATTTATAAAAGAATAAATAAATAAATAACAACCCTTAGATAAGTTCTTAACAAATAGAGAAGGATCCGCTTGGATGTCAAAGGGTCCGATAAGAAAACGAATCGGTATCCCTGCCCGACCCAACTCTCAAGTTATCACTTATCAGCTTCGGTGCTTACTGCTTGCTTTGGATCGGAAACTTCAACTGCCCAACAGCTGCCATTCTCTTTGATTCGATTCCACAATCAGATCTTTCTTCACCTCGCCTTGCACCTCCTGAAGCTCTTCCTCCGATTTCCGGCGTCACTCTGGTGAGCTTTCTCTGCCGCTTCTCTCTCTCTCTCTCTCTTTTAGTTCATTTTTGCCCAAATCTTGCTGTCTCCCTGAAATTTTTCTCAATTGTTGTGAAGAATCTCAATTAGGCTTTCTAGGATTTTCAATTCATACTTTGAAGTTTAGGTTTCACTTCGTTTTTATAATTATCTGCTAATAGACGAAGTTCCTCTGGTTCTATTGCTAGTAATTGAGATTCGCTGGGTTTTTGTTTAGCTGACGCAGTATCAAACATTCAAATTAGCAGATATAAAAGAAAGTCGAAGAGAATAGAATTATCTTCTGCGAAATTGAAAGATGAGCAATGAAGGAGAAGATGCAGTGCGACGTCGCGCTGCGGTGGCAGAGTATCGGAAAAAGTTACTCCAGCACAAGGAACTGGAGTCTAGAGTACGATCTGGTCTGTTAACAGTTCTTTATTGATCTTATGCAGCTCCACTACAGCTTTAATTTTCCTATAAACTGAATACCTTTAGTTTTTACCATCCATTTTTCTTTTGCCCGATTTGAATTGTTTAATACTAAGCTCCTTAATTTAATGGTAGCAATTCTTCTTAATTTGCTGGATCGTGGAATTATTAATCTACAAAGTTAAAAAGTTTATTCCTTTTCATTTCTTCTTGTTGGAAAGGTTATAAATTTTTGAAGCTAAAATTCTCTACACTTTTTGGCTTTACTGATAATTTGATAACTTTTAGGGATTCTCTACCTATGCATTTCTTAGACTTGTATGATTGTAACTATTTGAACACATAAGTGATGTATTTCTTTTCTTTTTGTTCTAGTGATTACGAATGCCCTGCCCTTCTACTTGCTTCTGGTCATTAATGATTAAACACATAAGTGATGGGACATTCTCTGAAAGTTATTGTATTTAAATTGTTTTACATTCGGTGATCGAGCTGATAAAGGTGGTGATATACTTGCCTTCTTGTAGTGAGGGAAAACTTGAGATCTGCAAAGAAAGAGTTCAACAAGACAGAGGACGATTTGAAATCTCTTCAAAGTGTTGGGCAGATCATAGGAGAAGTTCTCCGACCTCTTGATAATGAACGCCGTAAGTTCTTTATCTAAATCTCCTATGTTTTTAAATTCTTGCACAATTTCTTCGAGGCTAGACTATTCATTTCATGTATTGCTCTGGCAGCATTTCTTGTTTGAGTAATGGGACTCGAGCAAGTTGATTATGCATGCAATAGCTTTCTTAATTGCCTAAAATATTGTGTAGCCCTTTTTTGGTTGCTAATAACAAATTCTCTTCTGGAGCTTTAATTGCATGAATTTTAATTCACTCTTTGATTCCGTACCTCATCTCTACTGCCACCTCCTCTGTTTGTTGTCCCATGTATTTTTAAAAGTTAGCTGATGGTGATAGAGTAATGGTTGCTTCTACATTCCAGTAATTGTTAAAGCAAGCAGTGGCCCCCGTTATGTGGTTGGTTGCCGCAGCAAAGTGGACAAGGAAAAGCTGACTGCTGGAACTAGAGTAGTTCTCGATATGACTACGCTTACAATCATGCGATCTCTACCACGTGAGGTAAGTTGTTCTGCTTTTTTTCTTTGGATCAGGACAGAGATGGGAAGGTCCTTGTTACTGTTAATTGTCTTTGCTATTTTATTGCCACATCTTTCACGATGTCAAATAGTGTGTGCCCCTTGCAATGACAGGTAGATCCTGTTGTATATAACATGTTGCATGAGGATCCTGGAAATGTTAGCTACTCCGCTGTGGGTGGTTTGTCTGACCAAATTAGAGAATTGAGGGAGTCCATTGAGCTACCTCTCATGAACCCTGAACTTTTCCTTCGAGTGGGCATTAAACCTCCCAAGGTGATTTTTCACTTTATGCAGTAGATAACTTAGCAGCAGTGATTGTTGCATTTTGATGAAGTTAGTTAATTTTCTTCTCAAAACATTGTTACTAATCTATTCAGGGTGTTCTTCTTTATGGACCACCTGGTACTGGGAAGACGTTGTTAGCTAGGGCTATTGCAAGCAACATAGATGCCAACTTTTTGAAGGTCAAATATTTTCTTCCTTTTGAGCCTTAACTCCATTCTTTTATTTGTAATTTGCTCTTGTTGACATTTTTACTTTTTCTCTGGATGAAGGTTGTTTCAAGTGCTATCATTGACAAATACATTGGAGAAAGTGCTAGGTTGATACGAGAAATGTTTGGATATGCTCGTGATCACCAAGTAAGAATCTACAGTTTTTGGATTTGGTTTTCCCTTGGTGATTCATGACATCTATACTTTTGTTTTTCTAGCCTTGCATCATTTTCATGGATGAGATTGATGCCATTGGTGGACGCCGTTTTAGTGAGGGGACAAGTGCAGATCGAGAAATTCAAAGAACTCTGATGGAGTTACTTAATCAGCTTGATGGTTTTGATCAGCTTGGCAAGGTACTTTAAATGTACAAACTGTAGATTCACGCACATGCAAGCATTGGATTTTTTTTTCTTTATAAAGAATTATCTTTTGGAACGGCTTTAATACTTTCTCTCATCATTTGCCATCTTCACATGGACATGCATGGAGTTGGCATTGCCAACCAAGGTTCCAATAAGGGCCCCCTTCCAACACATTTAGGATTGTAATTGAACACCATTTAGATCAAATGCTTTGCACTAGCAGGACCAATGGAAAGGCCTGAAGTAGAATTGATTTACAATTAGTTTGCTAGATGATTGACAAACTTTCAATCAGTCCCTGCCCTTGCTCGGGCATCATAATGTTATCCATCTGGTCAAATTTCAATAAGTGTTGTTATCTGAAGGTTGGGGTTTGCATCTGAAGTTGCTGATGGTTCAGTATAATACCTTTGTGCTCTTCACATAACCCTTGAAAAATGAAATTAAACTGCTGAAATGTGTGCGCGTGGGTTATAATGTCAGAGAATGGAATTTCTAAAAGCTTACTTATAACTGTAACTAATGTGATTTTTTTCTTGCTTGCTTCTCTTCTCTCTCTCTCTCTCTCACTCTTTTATGTATGTTTATGCATATGTTAACATGTTCTTCAACAATTGAGTTCTACATACCACCTATGCTATTACTGTGACACGTAAAAATCATAAGATCGTCTGTTTTTCTACTGCAGGTTAAAATGATAATGGCAACGAATAGACCTGATGTTCTTGACCCTGCGCTCTTACGTCCAGGTCGATTAGACAGGAAGATAGAGATTCCATTGCCGAATGAACAATCAAGAATGGAAATACTTAAGATCCATGCTGCTGGCATTGCTAAGCATGGGGAGATTGATTATGAGGCTGTGGTTAAACTTGCAGAGGTAAATGAAAAGGTGGCTCTGCTCATTTTATATTTGAAATTAATGCTTTTTCTTTTTTTTTTTTTTAAATAATTGTCGCAACTATCTTAGGGTTTCAATGGAGCTGATTTACGCAACGTTTGCACGGAGGCTGGAATGTCAGCAATTCGTGCAGAACGTGATTATGTCATCCATGAAGACTTTATGAAGGTAATTTTAGGTTTCAACTCTTAATCTGAAAATTTTGTTATTCTGTTTTGCTTTTGGTGTGGGACAAGAGACAATTTGTAATTGCAGAGTGCTTACTTGTTTTGTATTTGATCTTGGTGTAGGCTGTAAGAAAGCTTAATGAGGCAAAGAAACTCGAATCCACTGCACACTACAATGCTGATTTTGGAAAGGACTAGATGCCTTTCATTTTTATAATCCATGGAGTTCGGCACTATGCGTTATTTTCAAATATATATAAATTTCGTATATTTGTTGCACCTTCTTTTTAACCATGGAGGAAAATCTGACAAGTGTTCAAAGATTTCAAGTCATGGATTTCATGCTACAAACTTTCAAATATATTGAATGCATGGAAGACGAATTTCATTTGTTTCTACATAAAATTGCATGTGGTTTTGCAAAGAATTCTTAGGGTTGTATATTGAAAATGACATCAACCTTCATATTATGCATTGAAGATCCCTGAAGGGAGCATGAAATTTTAAGTTGGTAACATTTATAACAGAATTTGGATCAGATCTTTAGAAAAGAAAATTTTTGAATTTGTGATCATTGTTTACTTGGGGTGGGTATTATGCTTTTCTTTGGTAATGAAAATGGAAAATTCTTGTATCTATGGAATGGAAAGAGTATTATATAACAAAGTAATAAAGTTTGAAGATCCTTGCGAAGAAATCCAATTCTAAAATCTTGAACCCACCTTATATTTGTCACCTCAAAATGGATGAGAAGGGGTTGCGAGAACATTTGAATGTGGAATATGGAATTGATTATGGAAATGTAGATCCAATTCTTAGATCATTCATATTTGGCAGATGCTCTCCCTTTCCCCCTTATGAACAGGTTAGTATCCAAAGCATCTTTCGAGTTAGGAAAGTTTTCTTTAATCCAATGCTTAGATTATTCATATCTGCCTCTCTGTCTTCTCTTCTCTCACTTTCTACCTTCAGATCTCTCGTCAAAGTTTGAGATTGTTTTCCTTCCCGAGCTGAGTGCATTATGTTTCCATATGTAACTTTTGCCCAAAGTCTCCTACAATCGTTTTCATATCTTTCATTTTGATTGGGGTAGGGTCTGGTTGTGCCAGGAATTCTTCTTCATCAAACATGGATAAAAAGGCAGATCTGTAAGGCTCTTCTCTTCTTACAATTGGCCTTGGCCTTCTTTTACCACCAGTTCGATTACTTCCTTTAGTTTTAGAGTGTCTGGATTATATCGGTGCGTGTTCCATGATTTTTTAATTAAAGCATCAAATGATAACTCAATAATAATCAGAAATAAATGAGACTTGGTGAAAAATCCAATTGGATAGCCAAGATGAGTTGAACCAGTAAACAAGAAAAGTCCAGTTAGACCGAGTATCAAAGTTCCAAAACTCAAGTTAGTAAATTTAGAGAGAGAATTTAGAAAGATAAGGTATGAGAGAGTTTAACATTTGGCTCATGTATATTTGAACTATATATAGTGTATATTTGAGATTTGTCCATATATATACTCGAGTATTAGGGTTAGGTACTCAAAAATAGTATGGCCAATAATATGTGTTAGTGGGCTAGTAGGATATATTCATGTGCGATCAAATTGCCCATTAAATGATGGGCAATATTTAATGGGCAATCTGATCTAAATTTATGTTACGAATTAGATTTTAAAATAGACTGACAGTATAATCAGATTCAAATAATAATGGATATTATCAATAATTAGTTTCAACTACATGATATCAGGCTAAGACACTTGTAAGGATGATCGCCGGGTGGGGCGGGGATGGGGAATGGCTCCCCACCTCTTGCCCCATGTAGGAGCGAAGCGGGCCGGGGGTGGGGCCATTCCCAATACTATTTTGGGGGAAAAATTTCTCCGTTCCCGTTCCCGCATAAAAAATATTTTATTTTTTAAAAAATATCTAATTATAACTAAAATATAGTATTTAACAATTAATTGTAATTGAAATATAACATTTAATAATTAAAAAATATAAATTCAATTACAAATTAAATTAGTATAAATTTTAACAATTGACAAAATTAAAATTAAATATAATTTAAAACTAAATTATATAAATATAATTAAATTTAATTATTGAATTACGGGGGAAGAAAAATTTCGGGATGGGGAGCATAATGCCCGTCCCCACCTCAAATTCTAAGTCGGAGAATTTTTTTTTCCATCTCCGTCCCCGCGGGGAAAATTTTCAAGGATTTTGCTTCCCAGTCGGGATAGTTCCTCATTCGAGACGAAAATTTTCTATCCCATGATCATCCCTAGACATTGTCAAATGCTTTATGCCTAAAGTCGTGAAGCCAATTCTTGTCACCTCCAAACCAGATAACCATCACTTGCGTGGTTGAGCACTAAGGCAAATTTTCATTATTATTTGAGCACCCCTACTTGTAGTGACATATTTTGTTCACGGAAAATATAAATTGCAATTCATTCTTTTCTTACAATTCGGATTATTAATAAATAGTCATAATTTTCTTGCAAGTAATCATATTTTTTTTTACAAAAAATATAAATTGCAGTGCAGTTCATATGGTTTTAGAGTAATTTTTTATCACGTGAAATTCACATTATTAAATTTATATAAAAAAAAAACTACAATATTGAAAAAAAAATAAAGAAATTTAATTTATTTGAAACTGTATTTTTATTGAAATATAAAAGTTAACAACCAAATCATTTGTATTCAGTTTTATTGAGTTGGATTGGGCCCATTCCAAATTTGATCCAACTTCACCCTTGAATAGTCCTAATTGGGCCTATTGAGCAACCAGAATCGGCAATGGTGGATTTGGTTAAACTGAATTTTTCTATTTCAAGGTTCTCTATAATCCCCTCAATGAATCGAGAACGTCTCAACAGTTCATTAATGAATTGACTGTACAATAAAATTATAGCATATAGTGTCTATTCTTGATTTTTTTTTTGCTACTTTACTACTCAAATGAACATTTTTACATTTTATTTATTATAATAAATGTATTAAAATAACCAATATTTATCAGTACAAGTCATTTGACATTTATTTTGTTTAAAATAAGGTTTCGAATTTAAATTTTATAAATAACGAAAATTAATATTAAAAATTCATAATAAATTAATTCGGTTTAAACTGAATAGTATCAATAATTATAAAAAAAATATTTTATGAATAATTAATTATTTATTCTTATTTGGTATGTTTTATGATTTCTATATGTATTTTCGTAAAGTTATAGACGTTTACATATTATCACAAAAATCATCAAGGATAAAAGATAGTATTTATGATCAAATTAATTCAAGAGAAGGATAAAATTCTTCTCTATCTCTTTGTGCGTGCGATTCAATTCAGATTGAGAAGATGAAATTTTTATTTTTTACTTTTTTTTTATAGTGAAGATCATGTAGAAAATTTCAAATTTGTTAGGCTAGCAAAATATTAATAATGTATATTTCTATTTTACTTTTATGTATTCAAAAAAATTAATAAAAATATATTTTATTTAATTATAATAAATATTTTATAAAATCGATATTAGTTAATAATTTCATTGGTGTATATACAGAAGCAAAAGTTATGGTTCGAGGTGAAAGGGAGAAAATAATATAATAAATTATCTTTTCAGAAAAAATAATGATTGAATTATTTTAATATTATAATAAATTATTTGCAACAGAATATGATATCATTTTTTATATTCTTTTTTATAGTATCGTTATTAACTTCATGAAAGATATTAATATAGTGACGATAATAATGCAAATTATATATTTTTCGTTCTAATAAATATATGTTCCAAATGGAAAATTATTTCCAGCCATAATTAGCAGAGACTGGAATATTTTTATTTTTTATATTTTTTTGGGAATGTAAAAAGATAGTACAGGTGGAAAGGCCTTATAATTTTCTACCCTATAATGGAAGACAGTTAAACATCAAAGTAATTAAAGCTCATTGAATGAAATTACTGTTTTTATCATAAAATTCAAATATAATTATTCAGAAAATGAATTAAAAATTTGGTGTCAAAGCAAAAGCAAACATTGCATGTGAGCAGCACTTCACTGCACAGAGGGAATCTATGATTATAAATGCCAATTTCCAATGGATTTTTCTTGGTAGGGGCAAAAGGCCACAGCTGCTGTCCCATACATTCATTATTTACTTGAACACACTTTTAATTTTGCATAAATTAGAAAATTATATTAATTTTTTTTAATTATATACTTCATTCATTCAATTTTCAGCTTTATTTTAACTTTTAACATGGAGGTTGAAAAATTTATTATAATATTTTCATCTTCTGTATATTTGCAAGTTTGAATAAACGTAAAATAGAATATTTAATAAAATTTTCCTTGAATTTTTAAAATAGATATTCAAGCGAAAATTTCAGAAACAGCACTTGAAAAGTGGATATGGTGATATTAAATAAAAATATAACAAATAAAAATTCATATTTCTTACATTTAATGTTGTGATATGGTGATATTAAATAAAAATGCAGTAAAAACAAACTGGTTGATTGCAGTATTAAAAAAAAAGGTGAATTATAATATAGGAAAAAATGAAAAGAAAGAGTTGATATCTATAAGGAAAAAAATTAACTTTGTCTTTAAATTATTAAAAATAGTATACAATTGATCAAGTTTATAATTAAAAATAAGGGAATTACATAAATAAAAATACAAGTAAATTTAAAAGATTACTTGCAAGAAAATTATGACTATTTATTGAATTAGAAATGAAATAAATATATTTTTTGACCCAACGGTTTAAAACGAAACAGCTTAGGAGTACAGTTGAAAGTATGTCCAAAATAGTAATCATATTGGCATTCTTTTGCAGGGATTGAATAACTTTTTTCAGGTCAAAAATTGGAGTGCTTAGATCACGAGCAGCCCAACTACGTCTACTGTGCCTCTCTTCACGTTATTCCTTCTTTTGTAGTACTCTCTCCCTAGTTTTTACCCTATATATTTTCGGAATTTTTCTAAAAAATAATTTATTTTCTAAAAGAAATTTGAAAATAATTATCTAAACTTATTTAGAAATTTGAAGTTGCTGACTCAACATTTATGGTGGCATTGTACTAAAAATATCACCGTGTGTCGGCTTCTAATTAATTGGATCCACATATTTTACAGAATTGTACCAAAAGTGGCAGAGCCAATATTATTAAAATAAAATGGGATGAAGAATTGGAGAAATAAATGATTTTTTGTTCCAATCGTTCAACAGAATTTAACCGTATTTCTTTTTCAAAATAATATTATTTTTAAATGTTTTTATAAATATTATAAAAATATAACTATATAAAAAAATAAAAAATAATTTAAAAAATACATTTATTATTAAATATTAATTATAAAATAATATTTTTAAGTTATTCAATATTTATAACAAATATTTAAAATAAATATAATAAAAATTATAAATTTCAAAAATATTCATCAATTATAAATTATAATTTATATTTTATTTATAAAAAATTCATTAAAATAGTTTAAATTCTAATTATTTTTTATTTATATTTATATTTTTTAATAAAAAATAATATTTTATAGATATTTTAGATAAAAATTGTAGTTTCACCTGATTTTTTCGGTTCCAGCCCAATTTCCACCGGTTTAGCTGATTTTTTACCCGTTCTTTATGTTTTTTGCCAGTGTGCATTAAACTGATTGGATCAACAGGCGATTCTTATTTAAATGGATCCGAACGATTGGTCCGATTTTAATAATGTTGGGCACAGCAAGTGTTGATTTTAGACATATGTCTTAAAGATTACCATTAAATAGTCTTTGCAATATTGTGAAGTTTGTGCGAGTTTCAAAAGTTCTTGGTTAATAAATTTGAGTCTAATGTTGCTTTTAGATTACTTAGATATTGCCTCAAAATAATTTGATTTATTTTGAATTTAGGGGACTTTTATATTTACAAAGTAGTTAGGAAAAATATTTATAAAAATCGGGGTGTTTTGGATTTTATTTATTGGAATGGGATGGTCAACTTGAATCCTATAGCAATTAACTACTGGATTACATGCATGCACATCAACCAAGAAAATTTGCTACGTTGTGGGTAGGGCTGGCATCAAGATCACCTAATCCCGTAACTGCCACTTGCAGGATCAGAGTTTGATCCGGTAGGCAACAACTGCGGGATCAGGCTGATCCCCGACCATCCTGCATCCTTCGGTCATGGCTTCCTCACTTGTGAATAGTGGCATCCAGTATAAAAGCTTCTCGATTTTACTCTCCAGCTCACTTCATTTCTTCATCCATCTTCAGCATTTTTTCAAATTCCATTTCATCCTCCCCGTCAAACTTAAGTTTTGTTTTAAAGTTGGATCATCTCATCTTTAAGCTGATTTCAAATGTTCACCAATTGAGGTATGTAAAGAAATAACATATATTTATTATTGAAATAATTTATTTATTTGATAAATTAGGTATTTTAATTATAATTATAATAATATTTTTAAATATTAATTTAAAATAATATTTGTATATATTGTTGTAAAATTGTAGGTTAATTTTGTGAAATTTGTTCTAAAACTTGTTGTTGATTGGTTGGAAAAAAGAATTCATCAATTAAGGTATGTAATATATATATATATATATATATATATATATATATATATATATATATATATATATTATTGAATTAATTTATTTATTTGACAAGTTATATATTTTAATTGTTATTGTTGTAAGATTTTTAAAATAATAATTGGAAATAAGATTTGTATATATTGTTGTAAAATTGTAGTTTTATTTTGTAAGATTTATTTTAAAACTTGTTCAAACTCCCTCATTTTATTATTGTTGGCTGGAAAAAAGAATTCATCTAATAAGATACGTAATATATATATATATATATATATGTGTGTGTGTGTGTGTGTGTGTGTGTGTGTGTTGTTGAATTAATTAATTTATTTGACAAGTTATATATATTAATTTTAATTATAGTAAAGTTTCTAAAATAATTATTGAAAATAATTTTTCAATATATTGTTGTACAATTATAGATTTATTTTGTTCGGTTATTTAATAATTTGAAGAAAATTAGATAAATTTTTAATTATTATTTTTTATAAATATATAATATTTATTTGATATATCTAGTTAAATATATTATTTTTTTAAATTATTTATTTGATATATCTGGGTAAATATACTATCTTTATTGCGTTATTAAAGAAAAATAATATTTTATTGATTAAACGTTTGTTATTTTATTTAAATTTAGGTTAATAAAAAATGGATTAGTTTTCGAATCAACTATACATTAATCAAGGATCATACATAGATGATCTGTTAACATTAAAAGGAAAGCATCAAGCAGATGCGGTTTAAGTGAACAATGTAATTATATTTTTATTATTTAATTAATTTTATATTTATATATATGTGTCTATGTATATATACACGCACATTTGTGTGATTTTTTTTTATATTTGCAGGTTGCACATGAAGTATTATTTTTTCGGAGAGGTATTGTGGAGGCTCACTACTAAAATATCGATGATAGAATCATACCATATTTAAGATTGACAAGATTTTATGGAGTATCACAGATAGAGGTAATGCACTACAAGAAATTTAGCAAATCGCAACGAAAATTAGCAACCGAATTTGTTAAATTTCTGTTGCTAATAAAAATTAGCAACCGAAAATAGCAACGAAACATTCGGTTGCAAATTTGACGGTTGGTATTTTTAGCAACGGATGATTTCAATTTTCGTTGCTATTTTTACCAACGGAATTAAATTTCCGTTGCTGTTTTTAACAACCGAAATCAATTTTCGTTGCTGTATTTAGCAACCGAATTGAAATTTCGTTGCTATTATAGCAACTGAAATCAATTTCTGTTGCTAAATTCAGCGAGAATTATAAAAACATTGCGACGGAATTATCATCGCTACTCCGTCACTAAATTATTGTTGATTTGTTACACAAAATTTTTGCAAAAGCTTATATTTGCCTATAATTAGTAGATAAAGGAAGAATTGAAATTATTTATTGAACAATCTACTGAAATAGCATAGCAGCATAATCAAGATAGGCAAGATAGAACTAAATGGAGACAAAACAAGATCTAAATATGTATACCATTTTTTTTTTGTTTGAGATCAACAATTAAACAATTTGCAATATACAAAAGATAGTGTGCATCTGTTCGAGCATATTGTAACATCTCTGCTGATAATGGGCGTTGCCTCCCGTCTTCACGCTGTAATTTAACATGAAAATGAATTTTGGGATTCATAAATGAAATTATTTAAACAACTAAAAGATAACATAATCCTTTTAACAGAGATAATAAATAAGATTCAACAAATTCAGTGAGAAGCATAAACATTACTAGTTGCAATCCCAAACTTGTAGCAATTTGTTTGTGGCAACACCACAATAAGTTTCAAGCAAATATGCGAGTGATTTCTGTGGCTTTGCCAGCAACTCACGCCTGCAGGAACAAATTAAAATTAATATCATTGCCGGAGAATTGTGAAAGTACAACTTTAGTCCTTTGAATAATCTATGCAGCAGATTCTGCTTATGATGATTGATCAAAACAAGACTATGATATGTGAAACTTAGTAAGCTAACATAGCTTATGTTGACATTGAACAGAAATTTCACCTTTGCAGTGTCAAATAAATTAACAACATAAATATGGAAATCTCTTTGTAGCTAGAGAATGTCATTATCAGCTCCATGGAAAACCTACATTGACAAATTTCAGCATTGATGGGAAAAAAACATGAGTTCCACAAGGATAAACATGTACTATATATATCCTTGCAACTAAACTCATTTAAATGTTTATAATTTTGAAAAAATATTTTATACGTTATAAATATAATAAAAAATTATTTAAAAAATTGTAAAAAAAAAGTAATAAAGTTTAATCAGTTTACAATTTCATCCATTCAACACATTTATATATAATAGTAAGAATAGATATCTGCACTTTCTTTTCGGATTTCAGTAAATCTGATAAACAATGTTTTTTAAACCTATGTACATATGAAAGGAATGGGAGAAGATTCTTAATGAAAGTTATATTTTTAATTGTCTGGACTCAACGAAGTATAAATGAAGTTTAATTGGATTAGATGAAAATTCTTTACCCGACCCACTAGTTATATATATTCTTGAAGATATTTAGCTATACTTCATAATTTTAATTTAGTCTAATAATGATGTTGTGCCGAATAAATAAAACACCGCATATCTAATTGTCTAAAGAGGTTGGATTATTCTAGTGTAAAAATCATAGGGAATTATTTGAATTTAAAAAAGTTATCGTCCTGTCTATAAATTGTTTACATTTATATATGCCATAGATATAGATATTTATATGAATAGTTAAAAATTCGATTCAATAGAAGAAAGATTTCATTTAACGCCAGCCATTAAAACTTCATATCTAAATATTATAATTAAATTTTAAAATAGACCTCTCTTCATCAGCTAGATGAACCAATTTAATCGAGAACAAAATCAAAGTGTTTGCTCAATGCTGTAAAAATCAAAACAAACAAAGAAGGACAAATAGAAGAATTAGAAGGAAACAATATAAACATCATAAAGAGGATAAATGGCGATAAAAAAAAAAAGAAGTGAAAACAGCGATCACTATTTAATAGATGAGTCAGGTATTTACAATACACAATTAAAAAACAAAAAGATCAAACACATGCTCGAAAATTCAGAAGCAGCACACATAATCAAGATTATTGAAACACGGTTTAATATATATAAGCACCCAAATAAAATAATTGCTTTTATATATATATATATATATATAATGCAAATATTATGAGTAAGAAAAACAAACCGTTTACTTGATTATCAGGATCCAAAATTTCATCAAGCGTAGGAGTATAGCCTTGACGATGCTCATTCCTTAAAACCAAAATTATCAGGATCCACATGGTTTCTAGTAAGACCCTCAATTTCATTGGAGATCTTAGTGCGCTCAGCCTCTGTAACATTGAGCTCCTCTTTCAGATGCTCTACAAATGCATCTGCATCAACCCAATCCCTAATTGAAACTCAGAATAGCAAACAGATATCCATAGACCAAGAAAAAAAATTCTAGCAAGAGAATTCAGTTCCCCATTACTAGCATAACTACCAAATTTCTATATAGACTGTCCTAAAACAAAAAAAAATATTTCATAAAAGAGTGACGGGTCCATACTTCAGTTAAAGGTATTCCAATTAACCATATGCCAAAATCGCTGAGTCAATATGACGAAGTGTTGTAATAACCATGAAGAGCCATATTGTATGCCCAGAATTGTTATAAATTGAAAATGAATCTGGTTTCTATCCTGGAAACAATTGTTGATTGCTTCCATAAACTTTAAAAAGAGCATCTAAATTTCAGGACTCTACAAATATTTTAAGAATTAAATTGTAAAAGGGGAAAAAAGAGTAAAGACAAAAAGTTACCCAAATCTTCGATCCCTAAGAGACTGAAGTCAGTGCACTCGGACATAATTTGCTGCACTTTACTCTTCAAAAAACATTACAGGCTCCAATATAAAAAAATATCAAAGGAAAGCAATCCAGCGAGTAATGGTGCGAAAAAGGAAATTAAATAAAAAAAACAAAAGGTAAATGTAGAGTAGAATTTCAAATTACCTGGACCTGAAGATCACATTGTTCCAGTAATTGATCAGAATCAGAATGAAGAGCTCCAGATAGAGTATGTTCACTGCAATTACTGTGAATTTCTTCGAGCTTTGAAAAGATCCATTCTTCGTTTCTCTTTTGCTTCTTCAACACTGATTCAGGCACCAACACTTTCACTTCCTCTCCGCCCATCTCTCTTTTCTTCTTCTTCTTGGCGGCCGAGTAAGTTCTGCTAAGAGCTTTTATAACTCTCTTTGGCGATCAAACCCTAACCCTTTAACACAATCCCAAATATAGGTCTTTAGGATTTTGGGTTTTTGTACATCTACGGTCCTCAGCTGCCTCCCAACTTACAAAATTAATCACAACCGTTTATAATTTATTAACACCGTTGTTTCCACGAGGCTAACAAGTGGGTCGGGCTGACCGAGGTCCGTTTTATGTTATTAATTATTCAAATTCAAAATAGATAAATAAAAAATAAAAAATAAAAAAAAATGATTCTAAATTTCTAACCATCAAAATTCTAATGATTCAAAAAATTAAAAGCCGAACTTTGAAAAATTCATCTAAAAATATTTTAAATTCTATTCGATTTGATTTCGTGATTTGAATTTTTTTAAATTAATTTTATTTTGTTATATTTATTTATAAATTTTAATTTAATATTATATATATACTTTCAAAAATAAATTTATAATATTATAAATATGAAGTGGAGGAAATGTAAAAACCATTTTAATTTTTATCATCTATTTTCTTAAAAAAATTAATTTACATATTTAAAAATGTATCATTTTTTTATTATACATATATATTATAATATTTGTAGTATTTATATATTGGATTGACAAGAATTTGGTATCATTACATGAAGATTGTTGTGGCAGGAGTGGAATGGCGGTAGAGCTGAAAATAATAGTGACATTTTATATTTTATTAAACAAATTTATTTATTTATTGAATATGAAAAATAGCAACGAAATTCTATTTCGGTTGCTATTTTAGCAACCGAAAATAAATTCCGTTGCTATTTAGCAACCGAACTATTTTTCGTTGCTATTTAGCAACCGAATTATTTTCCGTTGCTATTTAGCAACCGAAATATATTTTCGTTGCTAAATTAGCAACGAAAATCATATTCCGTTGCTATTTTTCGTTTCAAAATTTTTCTGCCATCTATTGGCGCCTTAATTAGCAACGGAATAGTCATTTCGTTGCTAATTTCCGTTGCTAAATTTTGGCGCAAAATATTCCCTCAATTATAGTAACGAAAATTATTTTTCGTTGCTAAATAGCAACGGAATTGGTTTTCCGTTGCTAAATTAGCAACGGAATTATTTTCGTTGCTATTTTTTCGTTGCTATTTTTAGATTTTCTTGTAGTGATGTACGTCGATACCAACTTGATGACTGTCCTTGTGAAAAATTGGAGGCTAGAAACACACATTTTTCACTTCTTAGTTGGTGAAGCAACCATTGCGTTGAAAGATATCGAGATACTAACTAGTTTATCCATTGATGGGCATTTTGTAACAGGTCATTTGAACTATAATTGGCCTATTATGTGTCAACAACTTTTAGGACAAATGCCTCCCTAAAGTATTATAAGAGGAAATTCAATTAAAATGACCTGGTTATCGAGAACTTTTAATCATTTACCTGATAATGCTGCTGAGTATGACATCCAATGCTTCACTCGTGCATGAATTTTGGGCTGTATTGGTGGGTTATTGTGTCCTTCAATGTCAAATAATGTTATCTATTTGATGTGGCTTCCCCTACTGAAGCTTTTAGATGAGGTTAAAAATTACAGTTGGGGTTTCGCTATATTGGCATGGTTGTATAGGGAGCTTTGTCGTGCTACACATCCAAATGCTCAAGGGATAGGTGGCTATTAGTAGTTATTATAAATGTGGACATGAAAAAAACTCACCTTATTTCAACCTCATTTTATTAATGAAGTTGTGTTAGATCAAAGTATGCCTTATGGATATAGGTAAATTTTTTTTTATTTAATATGAAATACATATTTTTTTGTTAATTTTCAATTATAAAATAATATTAATGAAGCTAATATTGTGTTTTAGGTGGTGAGCCCCTATTGATCTGATAATGAATAATAATAGAGATGTGAATGATTATTGAGTTGATTTAGACAAACAACGCGATGATCAGGTAATTATATGTGAATGATTATTTATTTATAATGAAATAAACATTTATTTTTCATATTAAATTATAAAATAATCTAACATGTGATAATATTGGTAATTTTCCTTATTTTATTAGATGGAGTGTGAGCCATATAGTGGTGTGATGAATTTGTTACCATCTTTTTGTTCAAATGGACACCGTATTTGGAGATCAATTGTGCCTTTGATATATTTTCAAATCATAAAGTGGCACCAATCAAATTGGTGCTTTCGACAATTTGGAATGGATCAACTCATTCCTGATAAAACATTGATCAATGATAGGATGCATATTGTTGATTTGAGAGGGCACATTGACCAAAATTGGGAAAATACATTTTTTAATTTCATTTTTGAGTGGGATCATTGACTAATTCGTGTCATCAATACACCTCTTATCACATCACCATTGCATTTAAGGTCGCAATATATGCAATGGTATATAATAAGAACGAGACGATAGATAAGTCGTACATGAGCTGCTTATGGAGCTGCGGTATGATTGTTACAGCATTAATAAAAAAATTATATGATTTTGTATGTATGGTGATCTATTCTATAACATTAAATGCATGCAGGCTGATAGTGCTGAAAGATTTTCCATCATGATATGGCATCATCATCATTAAGTCAAGGCAGGGATGATCGTTTGACATCAGAAGCCATTTTAGGTGCAGTGGGAGCAATTAACAGGATCTCAACTGATTACCCACGGTAACATGTTCCTCATCCTGTACAAATTTCACCACTATCCACACCTTATGAAGACTTCAGACAATCAAGAAGAAGTGGAAGAGGTATGGTTGAAAGATGAACGACTATACCCTTTATTCATATTCCTCTGAGAGTACACCTGGTATCCCAAAATGCCTGCTTTTGTTTAACCTACATTTTATGATCCACAACCTAGTCCATCAATATGTTATGACTATGAAGTGGGTCCATCACTTTTGAATGTTGATTTAAATATCAGTGTCTTTGAACTGGAACAAACAAGGTACACTTCTACAATTCTACCCTTCAATATGCAAGGGGGAATGAATGATTCCGTTCAACAAGATGATTTTCTAGATCAACTTTTACACGATACAAATGTCATGCCTACACATGTTTTTGTGGATCAACTATTATATAGTGGTGGTTTCAACAATTCCATGCCAAAACAAACAGATCCTGAAAATTCCAACAGTAGTTCTCATCCTCAATTTAGACAAGATTAATTTTGTTATGTATGATATTTTCATATTAATTATAGTATTTGATACCTCATATTATTTCATTACATTATTCAAGACATAATCATTTAAACATAGTAATAATGATGTATATTAAAACTAAAAAAATATAACGACATATAATAGCACTATTAAAATAATAATTTTTATTTTTAATTATATAAAATATATTAAATATGTAAATATTATTGCATATTATAATTATATATGTTTAATTTATTTAACATCATTATAACATATTAGAACATAATACAATAAATGTTTTATCAATACAACCCAACAATTTTGCATTACATTCTAATGAATATAGTATTTGAGCCACATATTATAATTACACCACCTACAATAAATTTTTTGATCTACTGGCATAGTATCTCTGATTTTTAAATAATATTTTCACTAATATTTGTTACATTTTTCACAAATATAATAATCAATTGTTGATATTTTTCTACATCCTGTCTATTCCAAATTTTCATAATAGACTTCTAGTAAATTATTGAAATTGTCATGCACAACACATCTATCATATTTGCTTCAGTCATGGGGTATACTTACATGATAATTTTTTGTAATTTTTTATTTATTATAATAATGTGATCGTATATTGTTGGGTTATTTTCAACTCGGCAATTATACAGATTATTCCACATTTGACTAACAATTTTTCTTGCAATATAACCTCTCATGACTTTTAGAGCTAAATATGGGTACATCATCTATCATATAAAATTAATACAATAAATATTATATTAAATTTAAATTTAAATTTGCATATTTCTTATTTATCATGATGTTTTATCAAATTAAAATTAGTCACAGTAATTTATAACTATTTTAAAATATTGCGGTATAATAAGAGAATATATATATATTTCAACAAATAATTATCTAATTATAAATTACAAATAAATAAATAGATTGTAGTTTAAAAAAATACCTTGCTTTTTAGGATAGTATTGTCGAAAGATTTTTTGTTTATTGAATGTATATTTACTGTAATTTATCAAATCAAATACAAAATTAAATAATTATGTTAACAATTAAAATAGAAAGTATCAAATTATAAATAATTACATTAATAAATTTTACCCGATATTAATTATTTTGTACACTAAAATTGTGAAATATAAAAACAATGCAAATGAAATTCTTTGCAAAGTGAATTACCGATCTACTATAATATATGGTTGCAAAATGAATTTCCAATCTACTATAATTGTTACAAAGCAAGTTCTTTGCAAAATGAAGTTCTCTTTATATATACACTCGGATGATATTTTTTCAACTTGTTCTATAATTGTTAAATTGGAAAAGCAAAAAGGTGACTTGAACCTGTAGTACTGAGTTACGGATTCAGAGCCCGAACCCGTTTACCTTATCTACTATATCAAGTCCCCAATTATGCACCAATAATGCTCAATTTTCTATCGAATGTGGACCTCACACCCCATTCCCTTAGACAGCACCTACAAGATCAATGTGCCGGGTTTCCTCCACCGGCGGGCTCCACTTTTAGCCCCCTCCTACAGTTTTAAACTCACACCATTCCTATAAATAAAATCTAAAACACTCCATTTTTATAAATATATTTTTAATTACATTATCTATATAAAAGTCCCTGAATTTAGACTATTTATATAAAATCTATATAAACTAGAATAGTTGGACTTGATATCATTATTTCAACATGACTTCCAGTCTCACTCATGGCGATCTAGTAAAATTAGGAGAAACTGTAAGCATTATTGCATATCAATCCATTGGATAGTTGGGTACTCAACTAATATTAAGAACATTTTATATGGGCAGAGTATTTAAAAGAGGTACTGCATAATATGTACGACCTCCTTCTAATGATAAAATAAAATTTAATGAGAATTTGGTTCATTCTATACGTGCACATCATAGCAAGTCGGAATAAAAAAAAACATCCATTTTAAAATGAACTAACTGGTAAAATGCTTTCAGTAACTATTGGCTCCGCACATGGCTATCCATTATTTACCATGGGCACTATTATTGTTATTAGGGATGAGCATGGATCAGTTAACCGGTTTATTAACAATTTTCTTAAATTAGTCCATTATTATCAATTAATTGCTATATCGATTTCGATTATAACTCGATTTTTCGATCGATTTATCGATTAACCACTAAAAAATTTTAATATATAAATTTAATAAATTATACAATTTATAATATTATTTGTAATAGTTAAAAATGCTTTAAAAATGAAAAAAATACTAATTAAATACAATATCCATTAAAATAATCAAAATAAAAATAAAATTTCCATAATTAATTATAAAAATTAAAAATATTCAATATAAAACTAACAAAAAAATGCTAATTATGCACAAATTTTAATGTTTATTTACTAAAAATATATATTTTACAAAATTATATATTATAATATTTATAAATTACACAAAAATTAAAAAATACAAGTGTAAAATTTAAAATATAATTCATAATATATATATATATATATATATATATATATATATATATATATATATATATATATATATATATATATATATATATATTCGGTTTCGGATCAGTTAACCATCGATTTTTAAAGTAAAAATAATAAATCTAAAATTTCAGTTCAGTTAACCTAAAAATCGATCAGCTTTCGCATCGATTTTTTGGTTAACCGAAATTTCGGTTAACCATACTCATCCCTAATTGTTATATATCCCAATTCATGAGTATAAGCCTTCAATTTTTATAAAAATTGGGATATAACTTTGATGAATTAGTTAATCGAAAAAACCCTATTAGTGAATGTGACAACCAAACGATTCATCCTATGTTATTCTCTTGCTTTTTTTTTTTGTAAAAAAAATCTATTTGTATAAAAAAAAAAACAATGAATGTATTACAAAATCTGTTATGTTGTTTCTATATTTGTCGGATAGTTTGTGTCTTAATAAATTTAAAAGATAAAATTAACGAACTCTTTTACATCATGCAATTTCGAAATTTAATAGATAAAATTAATAACTTTTATTTCCCTCTAAAAATGAAATTCTAAACAATATATATATATATATATATATATATATATATATATATATATATATATATATATATATATATATATATATATATATATACACACACACACACACTGAATCCATTTATCACTTTTGTTTCTATAAAATAATTAACATTAGAGAAAACTACTACAACTTAATTTGTCTTCGTAATCATTTTGGTCTCGCAATCCTTTTCCTTCTTAATTAATATACTAGTTTATAACTACTTCTAATTTAACTACTACATAAAAATTATTCAATAAAAATAAAAAATGTTGACATTCAACAATAAATATTCCAGTTAAATTCAGCTTCATTTAATATATTATTCGCTTATAATATCAAATTTGAGGGAAAAAACTTAATGTAATATATACTATGTCTAATTTTTTTTTAAAAAAATTTAGTTTCAGTATTTCAAATATGACGCTTCAAAAATTATAATTTCATGGATACTTCATCCATTTTTTTATATATTACTTTTGAATAAAATTTAAATTATATTTATTTATCGATTTTAAAATTTATATATAATTTAATTTATTTTTTTAATTTATTTTTTTCAATAAAATTTTAATTAATTGAATTTAATAATTTAATTTTAATCATGTAATTTAATACTAAATTTAAATTTATTTATTATTTCTTAATTATAATAAAAATAAAAAAATGGCATATAAAACAACAGAGGAAATAATATTTTAACAGATTGTAAATAGTGATATTCGAAATCAATAATACCATCCACAACCGTAAAATACTTTTTTCAAATGCCTCATATGGCACCTTTAACGAATTCGAAATTTTTAAAGCGCTCACAAATTGAGACCAAATGGGTTTTTTAGTCCATAAATTTTATCTCTTTAAATCTCATCCCAACCCCATGAAATATTTCTTGGTATCCCTTGTGGTGTATATATATATATATTAATATTAATTTGATAGCGAAAATACAAATGGATAGAGGCTATGAATTAATAAAGCAAGGACACCTCTGTCAAAAAAAAGAAAAAAGGACACCTATTTATGCTCCAAAAGGCAAAAATGTTTCCAGCCATTGATCACAGAGAACGGCCTTTTCCTTCGGATGTAAAAAGATTTTACAGGTGGAAATGACTTTTTTCTAGTGGAGGGTTTGCCCACCCTGTAATGGAAGACAGTTTTATAAACAATCACATTAAATATATTAATTTCATTGCATAATTATTCAAAACATCAATAATTATTCCTTGAAATAAAAAACAAGGCATGTGATTAACTGATTACATCAATAGACTCCGCAGAAGGAATCTAAGACTATGAACAATTTTATGTGATTCCCAAGAGACTTTTCTTCTTGGCGAGAGGCACTGTTATTATTATTATTATTATTATTATTATTATTATTATTGTTGTTGTTGTCTAGAACACTGTACAATAAATATTTATATTAATTGGATTAATAGATTTTGAATAATAAAAATATATTATATAAAAAATATAAATAAGAAGAAAATGTGAGGTAGCTATGCCCCACAAGTTGCTTTCAGAGGTAACAAAGATTAGGGTTAGGTTTAGATGGGTAAAATGTTATGCGTTTTGATCCTTCGATTTGTGTGGACGGCTATAAAAGAAGGGCTAAACAAAGGCAAGTTCAGAGTAGAAAAAGAATATTAGGGTTTCTATCTTTTTGATACCCGTTTCCTTCTTTCTTTCTCAAACTTGAGAAATCTGAGCTTGGAGAGTTAGTAGATAAGATTCAGACAGAACTGATCAGTTTCTTGGTAGCTCCTTATATGTAGGAACTTTGTTTTTCTTTTTAGTTGTTGTTTAAGGAAAATAGATTCTTGAAATTCCCGGATCTGTGAATTTTATTAGGGTTTATGTATGGTAAGAATAGAGTGGAGCTCCTTGAAGTCCAAAAGAGGATCTTGCTGGGTAGATTGAGCTGCTAATCTATGGATCCCAAAGTTCTATCTCTTAAATTAAGTAAATTTTAGGGACTGGGATAGGGTTATGGCTTCCATATCTCAGGAGCTTTATTACCTGTTTGTTAGATCTTTATTTGGATTGAAGGGAGCTCTACACTTTTCTTCTGATCTCTATAAATTATAATTAATTCTTGTTAATTTTGATCTGTAAAGTAATTTTTTTTTCTGCCATTTTCTTTGTTGCATTTGCCATGGTGGGTTAAATTTCTTTTGCAGGAATTGATTGATTTTTTGGTCAAAGACGGGGGCTTTTGCTTGTCTTAGTAAAAGCCTGCAAGGACTGATATAAGTGAATTCTTTTCTGGCAAATCAGAAATGCTTAGATCACATGCAGCATGGTTAGATTTTCTGTACTTTTTCCCTCTATTTTTTTCTATTTTTTTTATAATAATTAATCTCTCTCGCTCTCTGTCTCTCTCCACAGTTAATTATGGCCCTGATTAAGTTTTTAATCTATTGGATTTAATCTGATAAAACAAATTTATATGAAAAAGGTTTAGTAGAATTTCAACAGATTTTTATTTTCTTGAAGTAGAATTTTTTCAGATCCGGTTTCTAAATTCTTTTAACTCTATGATTTAGCTTATGTTAATTAATATTATAATGTTCAAAACAATTTATTATGATGGTTTGACTTTTGCTAATTTGTTTATTTTTTGAAAGTTCTTGAGTATCAAAACTAATTCATTTAAATAATTAAATTATCCAGATTTCTAAGTTCTTGCAAAAAAGTGAGATGATTTAAACCATGTAACTTAATTAGTACTCTTTCTTTTGGTTAAACAACTAAGTATTGCTTAAATATAAGTATTTTATTAGCTGATTAATATAATGCTCCTTGAAATTGTTTATATGTAGAAGATAGATTGGACACTTGATAAATAAAGCCGTTGCCTTAACGGTTAATATAGTTTTTATCTTATTTTATTAGATTTTTGTAGGTAATTTCGGTTGATATTTTTCATTCATAATCACAAAATTGGAGACTAATAAGATGATAGACACCTAACCATAGCAATGGTTAACATTAGGGGGTCCCCTTTCCCTTAGGAATTCAACAGCCAATCTGAATAAAATATATAAATTTAAATTAAAATGTAAATTTTGTTGAAAAATTGCATAAATTAAAATTTGTAAAAGAAAGAATAATTTTGTTATTGCTGCCATAATGGTTACTTGCATGGAAAAAAGGCTTTTTTTTTTTTTTTTCTGTTGTAGAAAAGAGGTAAACGGATTTTAGTGAAAAAAGAACAAAGGGCAAATTGATTGATTAAACTAATTACTAATGGTGAAGATTCCCTTCCTTCCACTACGATGATAATTTACTGATTTTGTTAATTGTATGAAAAATTATATTGAATGAATTAAAATGCTTTTTACTCGTTTATGCTATTGTAATAAATTATGTAGAAAATAATTTTTATTTAAGTTATTAAATGTTTTTTTTATAATGAATGAAGAGTAAAGTTGAAAAATAATTTATCCGTGTCACTAAATGATTATCATTTTATATACAAATTATCGATATTAATATGATTATTATTAATTTTTATGAAAAATTGTATTGACTACTAACTAGTTAATGCAAAGCAATAATTATATTTTTAAATATTTTAGTGATATTATATAACACTGATAAAGTTAAAAAGTATGAATTAAATTGCATTATGAAATTATTAAAGTCATAATTTAGTAAAATTATATTTTTCTCAAAAGGTGAATTTAGCGATAAAATAATCGAAAATCGCACAGGTGGATAGATGCAGTCAATGATTACCATCTCAAAGCATAGCCATTAATGCTACCAAACGTTTGTTGGCATAAATCTAACATTGGTTTCCATATTTATATCCTCACAGGATGTGAGCAGTTCCAAATAAATGTATTCACAAAGCCAAAGGAGCTTCTTCGTATACAGTCATATTATAGCTACTCGTTCATTCTTAAACTTTCTGTCAAATTCTCTCTTGGAAACACAATGGCAAGACTTCCTCTCAACCTTCCTTTGTTGTTTTTCTTCTTCGCCTCTGCACTTGGTTAGTTTTCTTTCTATTGCATCTCTCCTATATTTTATATTCTATGCTCTCTTAGAATTTATTTTATTTTCTTTTCTCTATTTAAATCTCACTTTTATTACAACTTTATACAATAAACTTAGAGCATCTATGACTGTGAGTCCAAATCAAATCTCATTTTTGAGGGGTCAATTTTGGTGCAACATAGTCATCACATCTATAGAAATAATTATTGATTTTTTTTAAAAAATTATAGTTTAATTTTAAATGCCATAGTCCATTTGTTTATTGAATTTTCAAAAGGAGGGATCAATTCTAGTTTAGAGGAATTAATTTCACTTTACTAACTCATGTCTTTCTGATGGGGTGATGCAAATGGAAGGGTCCATTTGGTGATAAAGGGAGATCGGTTCTCTCCTTCTAAGGTAGCTGTAGACACTCTCTTGTGTGCTACTGTGAAGCAGCTACAATGGCCTTACAAAAGAGGGGATTCATCTTTCTCTGTCACCAATATTTCTTCGACGGAAACGTCTGGTAAAATGAAATTAGTCCCTTCAAAAGTGGCATTGATTCTTCTTTTTGAATGGTCAATAAAATCAATAGTTACTATGTGACAGCTAAAACAATAATAATTAAATTTACAGATTTAATCCATAGGCCAATCCTCCCAAAGAAAAATTGCCGTTGAGTCCAAAATTTTTAATTTTTTTTCACTTAATTATTTATCAAATTTTTGCTATAAATTACCGTACAATTTACTTCTTCCAAACAAATATTTACAAGCAAATTGATTCCTTCTTCCACCAAAAAAATATCCAAATTAATTTTCAATGAAAATAATTTGACAAATTGAAATATCATACTTTTAATCCAATTTGAAAATTAAATTGTATGATTAAAAGTAATTATGATGGGACTAGTTCCATTTTTATTGGATTCACATTTAGCATCGTGTTAGTGTCACATTACACTACGTGAAACTTCTAAAATAGTAGGATTCCATTGGTAATTTTTTTTCCAATGGAGAGAGTTGACATGGAATTCTAATTCGGTGCGTTTGCACGTTATATACCGTCCCATTAGTTGCCAAAATTATAGACTAATTTAATTTATCGATTAGCATGCATCTGTAAAAATATTGATCGATTATAAGTAAAAATATTGACATGTGACATTCCAATTAAAATACATTTGTTTTCTATAAAAAATTGCCGTTGCAAGTAAAAAAAATAAAATTAATTGGTCAAGTTAGCTATCGGAAAAAAATTTGACGTTTATTTCTTTTAATTAAATTTCAATATTTTTACTTATAAATAACCTCTTTCAAAATCCTTTTATAAAAAATTTACTTCTTAATTTTAAAAATAAAATTACTAATCATCCCTTCTGCCAAAAAAAATAATCCAAATCTATTTAATGCGAATCGTTTTCCTTGCTACTCACAGTTATTTGCATTTTTTTTTGTTGAAAATTATCTTTACAAATAAATTATTTTGTAAAATTATTATATTATTTATCCAAACCGAACTTTAAATTGCTTAATTTAAAATATTAATATACAAGTTAACTGTCCTACAATTGGAACAACTCCTCCGCTATTATACATGTTTTAAGAGCAAATATCAATTATTTTATTAACCGTAAATATGAAAAAAAAAAAGATCTATTTTATCCATCACCATTGCAAATAAAAGTAACGGTGGGAGCAATTATAAGCTAATGTGACAAGGGCACCGGCACTTTTTAACCAAAAAAAAAAGGTTTAAAAATGTATAATTTTACTTAATTTAGAGATAAATTTGGCGATTTTCCATAAAATAATGAAACAGGGAATTAATTTTGTTGGGATAAAGATGAAATATATATTGTGTAGATGAATAAATGTGTAAATGGGCAGGTGTATTGATGAGGATGGAAAGGAAAGTAGAAGCATATAAGCTGCGATGTCCAGGGATAATAGATTGCAAACAAGTGTGCAATGGTTTTCCAAATTGCTGTATTAGTGGGCAGTGCTTTTGTAATCCTTGTCCTCTGCACCATTAGCTTTTTGGACCTTCTCCTGCAAAATAATCTTTCTCATGTCTGTTTAATAAATAAGATAGATATTAAACTTTATAAAATGAAGTAAATAATCTTTCTCTTATGTTCTGTTTGCATCTAATCTTTTCTTTCTATACATCATAATAAGAGAGGAAAATGAGAGATCTTGTAGTTCAAGATTTTATGGCAGTGCACCTGAAGGGCTAGGCATCAAACGATAGAGAAAAGAGGATGAGCGAACTGGTGAAATAGCTTTTGGAACAAAGATCTGAAATCGAAGAGCATAAGCAAACCAGGTGAAACAACTTTCAGAATACCTGCTTCTAATTATAAATTGATCCTTGGAAATATTACATAATATGCCATGCTTCAATAACTAGGAAGTACACATATTAACTCCAATGCACTAAATTTAACTAGGTTCACAATTTCCAGTTTGCATTTCATGAATATACCATAAATATTTTCAGCAAGACGACAACTTAGTCCATTGGAGTTCTATATAAATTCACTTGAATAAAGAAGGCACTATATATATATATGTGTGTGTGTGAAAAACAATAGAAGCACATCACATCACATCAAAATTTTAAACTATTAAATTTATAATGGGTAGAGCATTAGCAGAGAAGCATGGCATATTATATTAATGGTTATCCAAATTTAAGGGGAAAAGAGTGAGTATTTCAGATATCATATTTACTCATTATAAATTCGTTATTTAAGAAATCTTAAACCATTATAGATGAAATATTTGGTGATAATGATGAGTCTGCACCATTACTAGCAGGTCAGGATGCTTGCGATCTGATATAATATCCAACTTGGTGGTTTTTCATTTTCATTTTTTAATGAGTTTAATAGCAAGATCAAAGTTTTGGGTTACATGATCTTCCTTTTCGAGTCTCCCCAATATACAAAATTGCATTACAGTTTGCCAAAATCTTAAATTGGCAACGAAAAGGACTTTACCCCCTTTTTTTTTTGTCCATCTTATGCAAACATTATAAAGAATATACAAAATACTGGTCATGACATAGCACACAAAAGGTCTCTCTTTTTCTGTGAATAACCGAGCATGAACCAGTTAACCAATTTATAAGTAAAAAAATTAATCAATCCATTAATATCAATTTTTTAAAATTATTAACCATTAACCAACCGTTATATTCAGTTAACTAATCTATCGGTTTCAAATTTTCGGTTTAATTAACAAATATTTTTCGATTAACCTTTAAAATTTATAACATTAAATTATATAAAAAAAATAGAAAAATTCAATTCAATTTCAAATGTGAAAAGTAATTTAATATAAATATTATGAAACAAATATAATTTACTAGCCAAAATTCATTTCTATAAATTAATAGCTAATATTATAAAATAGGTTTGATATTTTGGATTTGGAAGCCTTCAATTTTTAACATATATATAACCATAACCTTGATATAAGGATGTATATGAACTTTATTGGACTCAACAAAACAAAATGTTTCCCGGAAAAAAAATGTTAAACTCCAGTTCCTATACAGTTGGATGGACAAAATTCAAAAGCATAGGACAAAATTTTTGTTGGTTAAAAATAAAAAATTATGATTAACTGAAATCGATAAGCTGATTAAGTAAATGAATAGTTAAACTTAGTAAATTTCAAAAACTGAAATGAATAGAATAATTCATAAAATTGTTAATAAATCTCTTAATCCACATGCACACCCCTAATCCAAATTCAAATTTAGGAAAGTAATTTGCTGTCGTGTAAGGAAAGAATTCAGCAACATTCCGAAATTATAATTAAAGGTGTTCAAATTTGGTATAACCCATTTAACCATATTCACTTAATCTATTTTTTTATACAATTATAGTGGATTATTATAATACATACAATCAATTCTAACATTTTAAAAATATACATGTGGATTATGGGTTATTATATAATCCAACCAATTAATCCAGTTTATCTAATAATACCCAATCCAATTTCTTAGATCTAATCCACAGCCCAATTTATATGTAAAACGACTGATAATAAGTGGATCTCGACTTTTTAATTTCTTATTTCTCAATTTAAGAATTTTATATTTCACAAAAAAATAAATTAAAGTTAAAAATTATAATAAATAAAATCTATACTCTATGGCCGACAAGACTTATACTATTTAACTAATTAGAATTAACTTTGATTACGAAAAGAAAAGAAAAGAAAAAAAATCTGAAAATTACTAGGAATAGGATGCATGCAATAATTTTTTTATTTTTAGAAACCATATTTTTTTAGTATCTAGAGAATTATTTTAGAATCAAAATTTTAGAAATTGTATCATATATGATCCTAGTATCCATTTTGTGATTATTATCGCTAATAAAAATTAGGCACTGTTAGACTTAGACATGAATATGCAATGAACGTCATTAACCCATACATATATGATACCAATTGCGATATGTACTTGAGCAGGAAATATTTTTAACCTTTCAGTTCCTCTAGGCTAACAATAAATATATCATTTAACTACATTGTGAACACTCCTTTTACTTGTATAATTATTCACTTGTAAACTTGCATTACAAATGCAACAGAACACGATTATCTTGTAAAAAGAGCAGTGCGAACTGAAGCTAGAACTTCCTGCATATTGTCCTCAAGCATGATTGATTTGTCGACCTAAGCTATCCTGAAGCAATTAAAATGTTTTTTATCCTCCATTTCTTCAATTCAGGTATAATTAGTCGTGCTCCTCTGCTTGCAACCTTGCTTTTCATCAATCTAAGTTCTTGTTAGTTTTTAGCTAACATTAATAACCAATAACTAAGTATATCTTAGGCCACATGCTGAAGAACTTTTCTTTTCAGGTGCGATGTGGTGGGGTGGGAACGAGTGCTACTAGGGACACAGCCAGTCCTACTGTACCATCTTCCACAGCCTTGTGCACGTCACTTACATCTATATCTAATATCAGTGTCTCCGAAAGAAAAGAATGACTGCCGAAGTTGTGGAAAATTGAAGAAATCTCGGTTTTGCTTCTGAAGTTTTTGAAGGAGATAAACTAGTATGCTTTTTGAACCATTGGGACAATCAGGTTTTGATTGAGAAGATGGAATCTTTTATGGGTCTAGATGTGTAAAGTTTGGTGTTGGAAGCTCGTTATTTGAATTTGATTACTAGTTTCATTGCGAAAATGAGGTCTGATTTGCTTTGTTTGAGTATTAGACTTGCTTCAGAAATGATATTGGTGGAAAAATTAACTTACCTGATTTGTTATGAAAACACACGCACTTATAATGTTGTGCTTATAGCACTTGCAGCCACACCAGCAAATGGTATTTTATTATTCGCAAAATTAAACGGCAAATAATATTTTATTATTAGCAAAATAAACAAAATTTAATGACAAATTTGAGTGCTGATTGGTGGGTTTATCCCTTTTTTTTTCTTTTCTATTAATTCATTTAAATATATTTTTATTTTCAATAATTTTATCTATATTTATGTGTGTGAGTTTTAAATTTTAATTATGTACTTTACCTTGCTATTTTGATGCTTTGAATTCAATTATCAGTACATTATATTTCCTACACTAATACCTTTGTACATTTTTATCATTTCATAAAAATATAAATAAAAATCAAAAGAAATTGTATCATAATTAGGGCGAATATTGTCAAGCTCAATCACATTCACATTTTAGTTGCTAAATTATAATTTTTTGCTAATAGTATTAATCTTAACCAAGAAAGATAATGCTTCGATATATTATAACAAACAAAAAGTGCAACTTATATTACTGAGTTCAAAGAACAAAAATTTATAAGAAACAGGGATTTTTTTAAATTGTGCTTTCAGTAGCATAATTTGGAAACTGGTTAAAAAAACTGAAAGCTACTTTGGCACATACTCATTGGATTCCGTTAGAATCTTTTGCTGAAATTTTTGGTTTCAATAAAAATGTAATTTTCATCAATTTTATTAAATTTAACTATAAAAATAAAAAAATAAAAAATAAACATAAATTGATAAAATCGTTCTCTTTCAAATATTTAAAAAAAAAAAAACACGATCAATATTTCAAAAGAAGACACTATTAAGGAGATTTTCTAATGCCCATATGGTACCAAATTGTGTCCACCCCAGGAATCTCTCCAACATATTATAAGGATCGGAAGCCTAATTTCTCTAAAAAGTCCATGTTTCTATGCCATTTTCACTAGCTTTTCTTAAAACGCTGTCCTAAAAACAACGTAATCTATGAAAAAGATCTTCATATATCTAACCCTATATATTTTTGGTCAAGCTGGTCTAATCTGGGATACATAGTAAGGAATTCACATAAATTAAAGCAAGAATTCTCATGCCTATATAGAACTCTAATCATTAAGGCAAAAATTAGGGAAAAAACTACATTAACCAGCAAATCCACCAATATGCAACTTTGTTTCGTGAATGCAACTCCTTTCCCAGATTTGCTTATGAAGCCTGCCATACGATTTGACGAAAAGAGAACATGCCTATCAATCCAAGCAACAAAAGATATTAGTGTAATTTCTCATATCATGTGAACAGAATTAACTCCGTTTCAAACAATTATGTAGACAACTAATACAATAAATTTTGTATCCAATATATGTGGCCAAATATGCGTAGGGAATTAAAATGACAGCGACTTCTCAGGATTTAATGCCTTGAAACCTTGTAGCCTACGTGGAGGCGTAAATATCCAAAATTACTAAAACAAAATGGTATACCAAAACAGGTCATAGGTAAGAAAAAGCAGTAAGATCCAGGGATTAAAAAAAAAAAAATCTTGATGGCTAAAACAGAGATCGAACTCAGGAGAAAGCCTACCATGCAGGTCATTTTGTGTTGTACGGCACCTCTCAAAATATTTTATCTCAATCTACGGTTGAAAAGTGTACACCACAAAATGGCATCCATGGTAAAAATAACCCAAACTTGGAAAAAGAACAGCATGTTCAGCATACAACCATATGACATAAACTAGGACATTTAAATATGACCTTATACCAGTCTATAATTCCTGCCCTCCCATTTAACCTAACACGTTTTCTTTATATAATTAGGGCATCTCAGTGAAACAAGAATAATATGCTTTTCAATGTCGAACAAAAGATATTTCAAAGAGACTGCAATTTCAGGTTGATATGCATGATCTGACTCAAGTGAGTGGCTATAGCCTCGAAAGTTCAGATCCAGAATACCATGCAGCAATCCAGACTACTTCCCAGTAATATATCTTCATAGTCCTCCCTTTCTTTAATCAAGACTTTCATGAATTTGAGCCACTCAATCCAACTAGTATTTTGTTGCCCTTACATATGGCACATCTCATGCAAATGCCCTACAAGCAAAGAACCATACCTCATTGTTCTTTATGTAATAAGGAACCATTCTCTACATTAGCTTCCAAATTCCAGCCTCTGAATAAGATAGAAACTGTTAGCTTCTGACCTAGTAATTTTGTCAGAGACAAGGAACCAAATCAAAGAGGTATATAACCTGTCAGCAGCTTCCTTCTTCAATTCCTCTATCTGCATTTCTATTTTAGTACATGCATCTTGGATTTCTATATTTTTCAAGCAAAGCTCCTTCCATTGCATAGATAAAGCACCCAGCTCATATGCAGTATTTTGCTGGATATTCACATAAAGGAAAATTCTTATCATGTTATCAGTAAAGAATTCCTAGAGAAAATACAAAGGAAGCAAGAAATCTTCATCACCTGATGATATTTCCTGTCACGGTTCACAGCTTCAATTTTATCATTTTGTTCCCGAGCTAACTTTTGCATTCTGAAAAAAACAACCAATATGATTTGGGTCAAGCTATATAGCAACATAAACTTGACTTGAACTCATTGATCACTGAGAAGAAATCTCCTAAAGCACATCCATCATGATTGAAGAAATGACTGGCAGAAGCAAGATAGTATAAAGATGTTTCCACTCTTGTCATTTTCTTTACAATTTAAGGGCTCTGGCATTTAAATCAACTAATATAAAGTAGACAGCATCTAACCTCCCAAATAAAAATTTTCAGGGAAAAGGAAATAGTACTTTTGTGAACTCAACCAAATGACCAATTCCTCAGGCTTCCAGAATAATGCAAAAGAAGAGTTATGAATCATTGCTATTTGACCCCAATCTACCCTAGAATTGATTGAGCCTTCTCAAATTGCTATATAAATCACATGATTCAATTCAACAGGTGGTAAGGGACTATAGGTATTAGTAAAATTAATCATGTAGAATCTGAAGAGCAATCAACAATTCAGACCGACCTGTTGTGAGAAGACACAAATCAGAGAATGAACTGTTATTTGATAAAAATGTAGCTCTGGCAAGTACTTAAGAATCTGAAAGCTAAAAAAGTACATTACCTCTTTTTTGCAAAATGATACCAACTAATCCATATTATATTCCTACTACTCACCTCAAGCAAGAGCTTAGTTATAGATCCCAGTCTCTTTTTATCTCTTTTTCATTTTTTTTTTAAGGAACTTATCTCTTTTTCTTCTTCCTTTAATTTATTTTGGAGAAACATATTGGCCAAAGGCTACATTAGTAGCCAGTGAAGCACTATCAACAGCCCAGTTAAGGATGGCGTAAGCACATTGGCACAAATAACCCTCAATAAAATGTCAAACATGCTTGTGCAGCACACTCCATATTTAAGCCTAGTAACAACTTTAACACATTGAAACTATTTGCAACATCAAATAATATCACATACATCATCAAGAAAAACTAAAGAAGGAAAAAGGGACTTGTTTTCTCTTTCTAATTTTCTGTAAAGAATTAATAGTTCATGCAAAAAATGCAAGGGTAAGACAAGCTACAGATTAATATCCTTCCTCTAGCCTTGGCAAGGGTGCAGCCTCATGCAATAGGGATGCCTCAGATTTCATTCTAAAAAAAGTGTTTTTATAATTCACATACTATGGTTTGAACATACCTGGATAACATTGCTTCTAATAGCCGGTTGTGTTGTATCCAAACATCTGGACCATATTTTGACATCACGTCCAAATTTTCCAGCCTGCAAGTGATCCATTCAACTAATTAGATATAAGACATCAAATGACCCACACAGCTACCACGAGACATGGCAAGACCAGAAAAAAGTTAGTTTGGCTGTCATCTGTAAGTCATGACATCTCCTACAGGTAATGAGGAACGCAAAATTTTGAAACAGCCAAAAATATTGGTGTTACCTTGTCTAATGAAAAAATGCACTATGGATGTCAATTTATACATCAACTTCTATCAGAGCTTGGTGTTGACCACTTTTCACTGTTAATTTACTCACTTTGGCTCTAAACTTTTATTTTTATATTTATTTTTAAGTTTTTGGTGGTTCAGGTTGATCTGAAACCAAATAGGTTGATGCTCACCTCTAGTCCCACATAGAATGTTTTTCTTTCAATAGTGATACTTTGGTATAATAAACTTCACCAAAGAAAGAAGGAAGACTCACGTAAGTCTCATATTGAATTAAATCAAATCAATTGAATGTTTAATAGGCCAGAAATCCTTTAGCCTTGCAACATTCCACCTAACTATATGACCATACATAACAAATTGAACTAAAAATAACTGACTGGTGCTGAAATATAATTGCTTCTAAGCGCAAGTACTGCCATAAGAAAATGCCTGAAATTTCCCAACTAAGCCGATACAATCAACAGCAATATAAACATTACGTACCTGATCACTTGATGTTGTAACATGCGTTGCCCTCTTTGAAGTGCCTGCTTCCAAGCAGTTTCATCATTCATCTTGTTTGGCGGAGGCGAATCCAAGTGAGAATACCGTGAAAAATCTAAAGTAACAGGAGGCCTTCCAGCTCTCACACGCTCATATTCTTTAGCAAGCATTGGATAATTCTGTAACACAAAATTCCACAGACATTGAATAAAATTTCACACAATAAAACCCTAAAGTCAAAAGCAAAGGTAAAAAATTAAAACAAAATAATAAAAAACTAACCTCGAACCTGAACTTGGGGACAGGAGGCAAGTCTTTTAGAAAATCCGAGGGTTTCTTAGTGCTTCTTCGCATCTCCTCCTCTACTAGCCGGTCCACCTCAGCCTTGATGGAGGTATCTCCATAATCGTCGTCAATGTAAGGTAAGGCGTCAACGATTTCTGCAGTAGAAGAGTTGGACCACGGGCGAGAAGGCTCCGGAGCCGCCTCCAGCATAAGGATATCGCCGTTGTCTGTAAGCGCCATCGTTGTTACTGTACAAAACAAAAATAATTTTAGTTGAGAAAAAAGCTAATGCAATATATAGAAAGAACAGATGCGCATAAAATTAGGCAGAATTTATACATACGTAGAGATAGAAGTGAAAGAAGAGCTTCTTGTATGGGTGGCTTCTTCGCTCTCCCACAGCCGGAGAATTGCAGAACTCAGAAGCTAGAGCTAGCAGTTGCTTTTCGATTGGACCTTCAAGCTAAACAAAATTTACAATTTGATTCCAACCTTTAACTCCATGAATGACCTAATATAGCTTCAAATTGAGATGGACAGGGTACATAAGTTGAGACTATGCAATATAAGGTAAGGTATACAGAATAAATCTAGGTATGATTTCCTATAGTAAAGATTACTCCCCCTCTCATTTTAAAACATAATTTTTTTTTCTATTTTAATGTGTTCCACTCCAAATATTTTTTTCAATCATAAAAAAACGAAAAACACATAATATTTTGATACGATTTAACGGATTTTTCGAATTGAAATGTAGGTGGGGCATGAATATTGTTTGGTATTATATTTATTTTGTAATTTTTATTTTATAATTTAAATATTTAAAATGAGATTGAACTTTAGCTAATTTTTTTAATGCATTGATTAACCAACCGCATTTGTTAATCTTGAAAAGGTCGGGATGAAAAGAAAATAAAATTATTTCAACCTTTTCAAGCATTTGTTAAAAAAATTGATTCCATAAATAAATTTTTTTTAACTATCTATATTTTGATATATGATCAAAATATGCATATTTTAAACTTTCAAGATAAAAAATAATTAAAAAATTGAAAAAAATTTATTTTTAATTCATTTTAAAAAATTTAACAAATGATTGAAAAAAATTTTCGGAATATTTTTTAGTTTTATCTTGGTTATTTCATATCTTGGTTCGAAAAGTATTCCAATTTTATCTGAAAACTTCTTATTTGGATCGATTTAACAAACGCTATCTTAATGAATTAATTAATAGTTACTGATTTTTAAAAACATAGCTATGCTTAATTTTACATAGTGAATTGATTAATGGTTAATTATTTAAAAAAAAAAACAGCTATGCCTATGCTTAATTTTACATGTCAGAATATCACATATGTCCCATTACATGTTTTTCTCCTTAAATTTGGTAAAAATATATTTTTACGCACATAAATTATCTCAAAAATGCATTCAGTACCCTCTCAAGTGACAATTACAAAGCAGTTTTTTTTTTTTTTGTATTGGCTATGTCATTAAAATAAAAACACCAAAATATCATGTTTTTACGTATTTATTTTTTTCATTTTTCTAACATGTGTATTTTAAAACTCATACACAGTATTTTTTCTAATAATAAAGGAAAAAAAGGTGCACTTGCATCAAATTTAAGTGTGCAATATGACAGTTGCAAAGTTGAAGAGTAAAAAAAATTCTCTCCAGTTTGAGAGGAGATATTGTATCAAGGCATCTCATATTTATAGGGCATTATCTTAAGGTCCATTAGGCAGAAACCCTCACATGAAGCTTAAAATTTCGAGTAAAGGAAAAAAGACATGCTAGTTTAGTTTATATGTTTCTGCCTTGGTTCCTTAGGTATTCATTATGCATCATAAAGAAAACAATGACATAATCAACGATGATAAATCCCTCCAGATGAAGCCTTTAATTTTTGCCATCATCTCAGGGTCTTTAAGTACGATACAAGTGCTTAGCAATTAACCAAATATTATTTGGTAAAGAATTACAACTTAATGAAACATTATTAAGTACTCTGTTTATTCATTTTGCCTACTACCAAACAATTTTTTTTTTTTTTACATTGGTGCCCACGTATGAAAATCAAAACGGAAAACGTCTAAGGTGAAATCTATGCTCACTAAACTATGATGTTGGCATATTCGCGTAAAGGAGAGTGAAGAAGAGTTCAACTTCTGGTATGCTCTGGATAATTTGGATGAATCGATTTTGGTTCGGTTCATCGAGCAGCATCGGACCCATTTGTGCAACTCGAGGCACAAGCTTTGCCAATGGCATTCCTGATGTTAGACTGCCTCCAGTAGCCTCGGAACCCATATCATTTACCAGCACATCCACTGCTACTTTTAGTGACATTTCAACAACTCTACCAAATTCAGCACTGCAAGGGGTGGCAGTAACAACTTTTCTTTTAAAGCAATGCAATATGATGAATTTGCTTAAATAATCACCATTTCAGCTTTCTAATTAAGCCATACACACTAATTTGAAGGCATCTAAAAAATATTTTGACAAATGATGACATCAAAACTTTATACTATGAGAGGTTAGATAAGAAGAAAGCAGAGTGCACTCTTCATCGGTAGCATTGTTCTGAAGTTGCAAGCAAAAATCCATTAAATACCCATGAACACAACCAAAGAATACAATGGATAGAGAGTGAGAAAATGAAGGTTAAACAAGATGTAAAAGATATTCAAAAGTAGAAAAATGCTAATTATGGAAAATTTTCTGTGCAAAAAAAAAAAAAGGTCAGGGACAGTCCCATTTTATTTTAAAACAAGACAAACTTAGTGACAAGATCAGTATCAAAACAGTGCATGAACCTCTACTCATCAAAGCATCATGCAATTGAGCAGCATAATTAACTTTCTGTGATTTTTGTGCGTAATGTCACGACTGTATTTGCAAATTAAGCAAACTCATTTTCTAGACGGAAATAGTAAAGATACCTAGATAAAACTGTTCGCGCTTCTGCCATTAGCTGCTCAAATTTCGTGGAATTTGTAACTACTGTGCCATCACTGCTGGAAGCTACAGCTAGTTTATAGGATCTGGCATCTTCAGGCATAAGGTATTCTGCCCAGTGATATGGACCACCCCTGCTCATGAACAAGTCAAGTATCTGCATAACAGTTTCATGAAATGCAGTGTTGTTGAACAAATCTCTCAACTGCTTTCTGCATAAAAAAAAAAAATCCTTCACAAATTAACAAACTGGAGCAATGGTGGATTCTCAAGGCAACTGCTCAACGATCATTCTCACATTTTAAACAGCGATGGAGATTTTGAGAGCCCAAAAAGACCCATGGTTATGGTAAACAAAGTGCCAACAGGCATCAAAGATAGCCTATATTTTAATCTATCAGAAAACTATTCTTTATTTATTGAGGGGAGACATATTATCTAGGACATGTCATACTTTCAAACAAATAGGGACCCCTTACCCCTTTAGAACCTCTATTGATGCTACTTGGACATTAGAAATCAGGCCCGACAAGCCATAATTTGCAAGAAAATCAGAACTAGCCAAAAAGTTTTGCAGGTCATCTCTTTCAATGAGATCAACATCCTCCTGTTAAAAGAACAAAAAAGAATTTCCTTCAGATCAAAGAATAGACACTGGAGAAATATGATGAACATTAACAAGATTACAGCCCGTGAACATAGTATGTAATGAATAGTGTCTTGTTCCCAAACTTCTAGCAAAGTCATAACCCATCTTGAACTTAACATGATACAGACAAAAGCACAAGAAATTTGGAAAAATAAATAGACTAGTGAAAGTCCAAAGAAAATTACGGAAACTTAACCAAGCAATAATGTTTCTAGAGAAGTTGAAGATAAAAAATTAGCAAAGTAAGCTGGAATGCACAAAGATTTCTGCTCAGCCCAACACTTAACATATCATGCAAAACTTTCATGGTCCATATATGAAGCAACAATCAATTTCCCAGCACAGGATGTGCATTATAGAAAGTCAAACCTGCTTAGCCATCCTTAATTCATTAACTCATCTGTACTCTACTGTCAACGAATTATAATTGCAAGACATCTAAGTTTCCATCAGCCAAACAAGTGTCTACTTTCCAGTTGCAAGTCCAAAAAATAAGATGAATAGATATACCTTGTTTTTAATGTCTTGGCAACCATTCATTTACTGATTTTAACAACTCAGTGACCACAGAAGCAACATAAATATTTGTTTCATTATCATTCTTTTCATGAAAAGCACAAATCATTATCATGTGACAATACCCTTTAAAAACTTGCAGATTTTTTGCAACAATTTTGGTACCTTGTGTTTTCATATTTGCACTTCAATGCAAAATCAATTAGCACTATCAGATTATGATGATGTGGCACGATAAACTTGCATTAATGTTTTATTTTCTTTTTATTGATTTGGCATCTAAATAAGCATCATGGACTCCCATTAAACTTACAAATATATTCATTTTTTGAAAATTTAGTAAAATAAAAAAAAAAGACATTTTTAATTGGATTGTAATATATTGTGGATCCTATAGTGCACGGTTGGGTAACCACATAAACAGTCAGTTTCTATTGACTCTTAAACCATTATCAGATCTATATCTTCAAAACCTAACAATGAAAAATACGAAATGCAAAAGTGTGATGGAAAAAAAACCAAAGCACCCAAAATGTAAAAGTATGGTAGCACAAGGTAGTCAACTTCCCCTTCTTTTTATTTTACAACTACACTACTGTTATGTCTCAATCTTGGTTATTGTCAGCTTTTGAGTGCCATAAATAAGCAATTATCTGAAGTTAAAAATGACACATTTTATATCAAAATAAGACAGTATACAATCTCCAGAAATTGCTGACTACATTCTGCAATCAACTTCCAGCTTTCTAAGTGTGAAACCAGCAAAAGCAGATACAACAGCAACCATGCCAAGAAGCTAATATTCATTGATAGTAAGTCTCCTATAGCCTGTACAAATGATAACAAGTCTTGAAAAATGCAGCCAAATAAGTGAATGTCACAACCAAAAATGCAAAAAATGTAAATGCATGTTAATAGTTAAACAGCAACTGGTTCACAGTATCCATTTTGTCTTATTCTGTAAATAATTGCATTTGATGGGTGCAAAAAAGCAGTGAGGTGGTATAGACATTGCTGCTAGCACCTTCACTTTTACACTCAAGTTGACAAGACAGTCTTTTATTTACTATTATTTTTTCCCCTCTCTTTTGATATTTTGTAACCAGGAGTAGCTTAAATAGTTTGGTAATGAGCTCTTCTTTCTTTTTTGTCTTAAAAATGGAAGCTGGGCAACTTATACATTGCAGATCTCTGATTTTCTTCCTTCTTTTCCTTTCTAAAATGCACACTTCTCATCATGCATCAAAAGGAAAAATGAGTATTCTGATATCTGATAGTCTTATCTCATACATATGACTCGTATTCCCTTTATTCCCCCTCCCAAATCTGCATAAAACTATTGCAGAGTTTTTAATTATTGTTCAAAAGTTGTTCAGATTTTTAAAGAATTTCTTTTTAGTTCAAACCATTTTATATTCATATTTGACAAAGAGATAAAACTGTGCTTATGCCATAAGTCTACTGGCATGCATATCTGTGCATGTGATCCCGTGCCCTAGAGTCAACTGGCATATAAATATATTTGCACAAGAGTGCCTAACTTTCTATCCAAGGGCTTGGCAAATGGAGAGCACAAAGAAAACCTGAGGCATCCCGATAGCACTTGGATAAAGAACAACAAGAACACAGCCAAACACACAAAAGATACACAGAAACAATGATGAAAAAGATCAAGTTTATTGATGGATAATACCCCGGTTACACGAGAAAGAGTCTCAGCAACCTCACTAATGAGGTATTGCAATCCACAGCAAAAGAAAAACAATTATCAAATAGTAAGGGCCTCCAGTACAAGCAGAAGAACTACACTCTCTCTCCTCCCTGCTCCCTTCCTTCACTCAAGAGTGAAAAGAAATAACTACCACAATAATCACATGACCTCCCCTCCTGCTCAAGGCTATTTATACTTAACCTCCTGCCTCCTCTCCACATGCCTAACTGTCTTTCTCCAGCTCAGCAGCCCGCTTTTCCCCCGTGTTTCTTCTATTTCTTCTCGTATACACTCTCCAGACCTTGGGCTCTTGGGCCTGCTCACCATTTCCTGGATCACAATTTGCATCATTGCCGGCGGGTGGGTAAGGTGTCTTGTCCTCAAGACTAAGATTGGGAAACTGGTTCTGAATGGGAAACACATCCTCCCAAGTTGCATTGTCAGCCCCACCCTCCTGCCATTGAACTAGCCACTGTGGAATAGATTCGCCATGCTTGAGGATAGTGCGTTGTGCTAGTATAGCGAGAGGAATGACAGTAGTTACCTCATCCGGCTCAAGGCCCACTAGCAATGAGGGAAAGCTGGAACTGCCCCAATGGCTTTCTTCAACAAGGAGACATGAAACACTGGGTGTATCTTGGCTCCCAATGGTAATTCCAGCTTGTGTGCAATTGGTCCAATGCATTGAACAATCGGAAATGGCCCATAAAAACGAGGAGCAAGCTTGGGATTAATCCGGGAAGTGACCGATTGCTGGCGGCGAGGACACAGTTTCACAAAAACTTGGTCACCAATACTGAATTCTACCTGGCGACGATGTTGGATTGCGCCCGAGAGAGGTGAAGTTTCAGTTGTTGTAATGCTTCATCACGGTCCAGGAGTTCTCTCACTACTGCTGGCACTTGTACTTCTCCTGGTACATGTTGGAACACGGTAGGAGCTTTGCAGCCATAGAGGATCTCAAAAAGGGTAGTACCAATAGAGTCATGGTACGTGAAATTGCACCAGAACTCTACCTAGGACAGCCAATAGGACCATGTTTTCGGTTGGTCAGTTACCAAACAACGTAAATAAACTTCAAGACATATGTTTACCACTTCCGTCTGTCCATCCGTCTGAGGATGGTATGCAAAACTAAGGCTCAGTTTGGTGCCCTGCAGCCAAAAAATTTCTTGCCAAAATCGACTTATGAACAAGGAATCCCTGTCACTCAAAATAGATTTAGGCAAACCATGAAGACGAACAACCTCCCGAAAGAAAATTTCAGCCAAAGAACGAGTTGCATAGGGATGTTTTAAAGGAATGAAGTGTCCATACTTGGAGAGCTAGTCCACCACTACCCAAACAGCTTCAAATCCCTTGGAACGGGGCAGCCCCATAAAAAGTCCGTAGAAACTTCTTCCCATACTTGTTCCAGAATTGGCAAAGGTTGTAAGAGGGCTCACGGAGCCAAAGTTGAGGCCTTGTAGCACTGGCAAGTGTCACAAGACTACACAAACCTTTGGACTGCCTTGGTCATTCCGAACCAGTAAAGAGTGGAGGCCAACCTTCTGTAAGTCCGGTAGTAACCCGAGTGGGCCCCTAAAGGGCTTGTGTGAAACTCCTCCAACAACTTAGAAATCCAAGGAAATGTCGCAGGAATGACTAACCTGGACTTGTAATACAGGCACCCTTGGTGTTTAGCAAAACCGGGATGAGAGGAGGGACTGGCTCGCAAATCCTGCAAAACCCGTTGAATTTGTGAGTCCTGGTCTACTCCTTGTAGCAGCTCCTAACCTCCTACCCACTTTGGACTAACGACAAAAGTATGCAACTCTCCCCCACTACTGGCTATTCTGGATAAGGCATCAGCTGCACTGTTTTCTTTCCCGGGTTTATACCGAATTTCAAATTTGTAGCCCATCAACTTGGCTAACCAATTTTGTTGGTCCATGGTTGTAATTCGCTAGTGCAGCGACTGTCGAATACTTTGTTGATCAGTGTGAACGATGAAGGGTCGTCCCAAGAGGTAGGGCCACCAATGCATCACTACTAAGACTATGGCCATCGCTTAATTTTCATAAACCGACTTGATCAGATTCTATGGAGAGAGTGCCTTACTAAAATAAGCAATGGGCCTTCTATCTTGCATGAGGACTGCCCCAATTCCACCGCCCGAGGCATCGCACTCAACCTCAAATGGTTTGGAGAAATCCGGTAACACCAAAAGAGGAGCGGAGGTGAGCTTCTGTTTCAGGAGATCAAATGCTTCTTGAGCTGCCTTGTTCCACTTGAAATTGTTTTTCTTTGTCAATTCTGCAAGGGATTTAGCTATTTTCCCATACCCTTCAATGAATTTCCGGTAATAGCCTGTGAGACCCAAGATACCCCGTACCCCTTTAACTGTAGTTGGGATTAGCCACTCCTGCACCGATTTGATTTTACTAGGATCCACCCGAACTCCTACCCCATCAATAATATGGCCCAAATATTCCACTGTCAGCTGTCCAAAGTTACATTTCTTATGATTCACCACGAACTAATGGGAGGCTAGAATGCTGAGCACTGACTCTACATGGTGCACATGATCCTTCCAAGTCTTGCTGTGGACCAATATGTCGTCGAAGAACACTAGGACACACTAGCGCAAGAGGGGTCAAAAAATCTCATTCATAGCCAACTGGAAGGTGGCTGGAGCATTCGTCAACCCGAAGGGCATCACCATGAACTCGTAGTACCCCTTATGAGTCCGGAAAGTAGTCTTCTCGATGTCCAATTCATGTACTCGAATCTAGTGGCACCTTGCCTTGAGATCCAGCTTGGTAAAAAATTTTGCCCCACACAATTCGTCGAACAATTCCTCAATCACTGGAATTGGATACTTATCCGTGACTGTTACTCTGTTCAAAGCTCTTTAATCCACACACATACATCAGGAACTGTCTTTCTTTTTAACTAAAATAACAGGGCTCAAGAAAGGACTTTGGCTGTGTCGAATGATGCCTTTGCTCAGCATTTCTTGCACCTGTCGCTGGAATTCAATCTTATGGTGATGGGGATATCGATAAGGACGGACGCACACTGGCCCCTATCCAGGTTGCAGAAAAATGGAATGTTCAACTGTTCTTCTTGGTGGCAGCCCCTCTGCCTCATGGAAAATGGACGAATACTTGTTGAGACGTGAACTAAATGATGTTGTTGTTCTTCATCTAAATGACTCAGCATTCCCCATGGCTAGGTAGTGGTGTTTTGCCCATCTCCTTCCAATTGGGTGAGATGACTATCAATTGACTATTGAGTGGCAAAAATAGACTTGTTTTATTCTATATATCTCAAGGTATTTATACAGAAAAAATACATCTATTTAAGTACATAAAACTATTTAAGGAAAATCAACTATAAAAGAATATTACAGCTGTAATCAACTATACAAGAATATTACAGCTGTAATTCCTAATCAACTGCAAAGCCATATATGTCAAGTCTCCCCCTCAAATTGGTGCATAGATATCACACATGCCCAACTTGGATAATGATGCATAAAACTGACCACTAGCAACAGCGTGGGTCATCACGTCAACTAGTTGATTTGCACTCTTGATGTAAGGAACCTCTATCATACCAGAATCCAGGTTATCCTTGATATAATTCCTGTCAAGTTCAACATGCTTAGTTCGATCATGTTGTACCAGATTATTAGCTATCTCAATAGCTGCAGTGTTATCACAATAAAGTACCATAGGTTTCTTTGGACCAAATCCAAGTTCTTTTAAGAGAATTTTTAGCCAAGTTCTGTGGTTGCATGATGGAGAGCCCGATATTCAGCTTCGGCGCTAGACAATGACACCACATTCTGCTTCTTACTCCTCCAAGTCACCAAATTACCTCCAACGAATGACACATATCCTGAAGTTGACTTTCTATCTAATCTAGAGCCAGCAAAGTTAGAATCTGTGTAACCCACAATATCTAAGTGCCCATGTTTGGAGAACATAATACCTTTGCCCGAAGAGGACTTCAGATAAGCCAGAATACGATTTACTGCATTCATGTGTCGATCACTTGGATTGTGCATAAACTGATTGACAACACTAACTGCATACGACAAATCAGGTCTAGTATGGGTTAAATAGATTAACTTTCCCACTAGTCTTTGATATCTCTCCTTGTTAGTTGGAACTTGATCAGGATAGATAGATAGACCATGATTCACTTCAATGGGAGTATCTCCAGGTTCACAGGCAGAATTCCCAGTTTCAGCTAAGAGATCTATAATATACTTCCGTTGGGAGAGGAAAAGGCCTTGTTTGGACCGAGACACTTCAACACCCAAGAAATATTTCAGAGCCCCTAAGTCTTTCATCTCGAATTCCTTTGCCAAATAGCTTTGAAGCTTCTCTATCTCACTAGCATTACTACCTGTAACAATCATATCATCGACATAAACAATAAGCAAGGTAATATCATCATGATCTCTCTTATAAAACAGAGTGTGATCTGCTAAAGCTTGCTTAAAACCATATTCCTTCATAGAGTAACTCAACTTGCCAAACCATGCCCTTGGTGACTGTTTCAGTCCATACAACGCCTTTTTTAGCTTGCATACTTTACCTTCTTCTAATGAGAACCCTGGAGGAGGATCCATATACACCTCCTCTATCAAATCACCGTGGAGGAAAGCATTTTTCACATCAAACTGCCGTAATGTCCAGTCTTGATTGACCGCAAGAGATAAAATAACTCGAACGGTGTTCATCTTAGCCACAGGAGCAAAAGTCTCTTGATAGTCAATCCCATAGGTTTGAGTGTAACCTTTGGCCACCAATCTAGCCTTGTACCTTTCAACTGTCCCATCTGACTTGTACTTCACTGTAAACACCCACTTGCAGCCTACCGTCTTCTTTTCCGGTGGTAACTCAACCATCTCCCAAGTGGAATTCTTTTGGAGAGCATTCATTTCTTCTTCCATGGCAGCCTTCCACTTAGTATCTCCAAGGGCTTCCTGAAAATGACTAGGAATAGACACAGAAGACAACTAAAGAGCAAAAGCTAGATGAGTTTCTGACAAACGATGATAAGAGATAAAATCAGAAATGGGATAAGCGACATTAGAAGATGGTTTGGAAAAGCCCAACCTATCAGGTTCTTTACGTTCACGAAGGGGATATCTTCTACCATGATCGTAATCCATAACTTGTGGATTCACAACAGCATTCTCTAATGTGACAAGGCTAGAATCAATATCTGAAGTTGAAATTTTAGGAGTAGGAACACATACCTCAGGATTTATAGTAGAAGAGTCATCCGATGGCATGGTAACGTCATCAAGAGGGGCATTAGAATTAGGAGTCTCTTTTCTTCTTGTATACTTGTTTTGGAATAATTGAGCTGGTCTTTTGTTCTTTATCTCCTCAAGTTCAGACTCAACTTCAATAGGACAAGTATCATCTAAAGATTCCTTATTCCCCACATCAAATGAATGCTCCCCCTTACTTGAATTCTCCCCCTTTCCTAACATCCATAACTTCTTCTCTGCTAACCATAATTGTTCCTCTCCCTTACTACTAATCTCCCCCTGAAGAAGAACCATAGATACATCTCCAGAAAAATAAGATACCTGTTCACAGAACTGAACATCCATGGAAACATAATATTTACCTGTAGGAGGATGAAAACATTTGTAACCCTTTTGAGAATTAGAGTAACCAAGGGAAACACACTTAAGAGCATGCGGATCAAGTTTATCCCTATATATAGAGTGCACATGAACATAACATACACAACCAAAAACCTTGGGGCAAAGATTTAGAGCAGAAGGGATAGTGTGAAATTTTGACAACATTCTCAAAGGAGTTTGAAAATCAATGATACGAGCAGGCATCCGATTAATAAGAAAGACAGCAGTCATGACAGCCTCAGCCCAAAAACGTTTAGGAACATGCATAGTAAAGCTTAAAGCCCTAGCAACCTCAAGGATGTGACGATTCTTACGTTCTGCTATACCATTTTGTTGAGGTGTATAAGCACAGGTGGTTTGGTGGAGGATGCCATTGTTCTAGGAAGAAATTAGTGAGAGACTGATTAACAAACTCACGACCATTGTCAGAATGAAAGACTCGAACCTGAGTATGAAACTTTTTGACAATCATTTTACAAAATTGAGGAATCAGATGTATAACATCATTTTTAGATTTCATCAAATAGACCCAACTCACTCTAGTACAATCATCAATAAAAGACACAAAGTATTTGTGACCCGAAGCAGATGGAGTAGAAAAAGGGCCCCACACATCAGTATAAACACATGAAAAAGGAATAGAACTTTTATTGAGACTGGTTTTGAAAGAAACACGATGGTTTTTTGCATAAATGCATTGTTCACACTTTAAACTAGAGGGAGTAACATTGCGAAATAACTTGGGGAATAAATGTTCTAAATAAGTAAAAGATGGATGTCCTAATCGACAGTGCCATAAAAGAATCTTTTCTCTATCAAATGTCTCTCTCTCTACTTGAAGGCCATGACTATGTTCAGATTTAAACTCCTTAACCCCCTCCAAGTAATAAAGGCCGCCTTTTTCCTTACCAATGCCAATCGTCACCTTCGTATGATTGTCCTGAAATACACAGTGAGAAGAATTAAACGTTACAGAACAATTGAGACTTTTTGTAATCTTACTAATGGAAAGAAGATTATTAGAGAGGGCGGGTGCAAGTAAAACGGATGACATAGAGAGTGTAGGAGAGACTGAGACATTCCCAACCCCGGTAATGGGCATAGAATTCCCATTAGCAACCTGTACAGACTTAACAGTAGACGACATGAGAGAGGTAAGTATGGAAGAATTACTAGTCATATGGTCAGTAGCCCCTGAATCAATAACCCAAGTGTTAGAAGCAATATAAGCACATGTCAAACTAGACTTACTTGCTTGAGATGACACTTGAGAGACATGAGAAGCAGAAGGTAGAGAAGTATTAGCAATAGCTATCTGAGCAGATTTTTTGTTTTTCTTCTCAGCTTGCTTAAGTTTATACCACTCCGGATAACCATGCTTCTTCCAACAAACGTCTACTGTATGTCGGTTGCTGTTGCAATAGGTGCAGAAGCGAGAATTAGAGGTGACAGAATCCATAGAGGTAGTCTGAGGAGTGCTCTTTTGGACAGCCAGAGCTGATGCCTCAGAATGAGTTTCTGATCCCATGGTGACTTGTCTCTGCACTTCGCGACGAACTAAAGAATAAGCTTCCTCCAGGCTGGGTAAAGGTGAAGTAGCCAAAATACGACTACAAACTTGATCCAAATTGTAGTCAAGACCTGCAAGAAACATATAGATTCGATCTTCAGCAATACGCTGCCTCTGTTTCTCAATATCAGCAGCACATATCGTGTCATTGGGCCTTCGATAATCAAGTTCCATGAAAATTGAATTCAACTCATTGTAGTATTCTGCTAGAGGTCTGCTAGCCTGACGCAATTGAAAGGATTTTTTCATCAGTTCATAGACTTGAGAAGAGTCTGAAACATCAAGATAGCTCCTCTTAACTGCATCCCAAACTGCTTTAGATGTCCCACACTGCACAAAGTGTGACATCAGATTATCAGTCATGGAATTAATTAGCCAAGACTTGACAAGAGCATCTTCAGCTTCCCATTCGTCATAGCCTGGTTCATCCTCTGCAGGAGCAGCCTTTCTTCCAGTAATATAACCCTTCTTCTTTCTGCCAGCAATATGCATCTCAAGAATCTTGGACCAAACACGATAGTTAGTACCATCCAACTTGATATGGATTGGAGAAGATGTTTCATGAATAGTCACAGCAGGAAGGTTTTTTCCATCTGGATTTTTGCTATCCGAAATCTCATTGTCAGTTTTAGGAGACATTGAAACGGCTAGGGTTTGAACAAAAGAAAGGCAGCGGCTAGGGTTTGAACAAAAGAAAGGCAGCGGCTAGGGTTTGAACAAAAGAAAAAAAAGGAAGCGGCTAGGGTTTGAACAAAAGAAAGGCAGCGGAAGAAATTTTCTTTTGCTCTGATACCAAATTGACTATTGAGAGGCAAAAATAGACTTGTTTTATTCTATATATCTCAAGGTATTTATACAGAAAAAATACATCTATTTAAGTACATAAAACTATTTAAGGAAAGTCAACTATAAAAGAATATTACAGCTGTAATCAACTATACAAGAATATTACAGCTGTAATTCCTAATCAACTGCAAAGCCATATATGTCAAGTCTATCTACCCAATTCATTAAGGACTGATCTTGTCCCTGCCCGTTTGACACTCCTTGTAGTTCAACCCATCTCCCCTTCTCTCTAAATCCCAGCCGTTCCAAAGCCCAGTTAGTTGTGACATCCCCCAAGGTTCTCAACCAATCAGCTCCTAAAATGACATCCAAACTTCCCAAATTGGTCACCAAGGCATCAACTGTGCCCTGGTAATTGGGCATTTGAAGCTCTAGTCCCACACACCTTTCCTCAATTCCAATCACGTGCCCATCCCCCAATTTAATTCCCAACGGTTTAATAAAGGGTACCTGGATTCCCAACATGGACACCAGTCAGCTTGACACAAAATTGTGGGTCGCGCCACTGTCTACCAACATTAGAGTGGCCACACCGTTGATGGTACCTCTTAATTTGATGGTGTTCAACCCCTCTCCTTCAGCGTTGCATAATCCCGCTTGAGATTGAATTCCGTGCAAGTCCAGCACTCGACATTCCCCATCGGCACGCACACCGGCCCCAACATCTTCCGTGTCAATCTCCACATCGAAGAACTCTTCCTCTTCCTCGGCATTGTCCTCCTCTCCCAACAACATGACCTTCAGTTGCGTCTTCGAACATCTGTATGTGGGGAGTACGTTTGGCCACATTGGAAACAAAGTCCCTTCCAACGCTGTTCTTCCCATTCCGTCTTGGATAATTGTCGAATCCCTGTTCTCCTTTGTCCCCATTGTTGTGATTTGGCTGAAGGTGAAGAGGCTGGCTGTCGTTGGTTTGTGGCACTTAAGAAAGGCCTAGGAGGCGTTTGGTTGGGTATAAGGTTGGACATGCATGGAGTTAGTTGGCCCAAAACATCTAGGCCCATTCCATCCCCCTTGGATCACATATGGTTTGCTAGCCCCATCCTTTTCCTTTGCCACAGTTGACCGCGGCTTGTTCATCCTTCCCTTTCCCATTTGCAGAGTTGCCTTAATTGAATGAGCCAATCTCATGACTTCCACTCGATCTGCTGGTTGATGCACCTTCAACCACCCTTTGATCTCATCCTTCAAACCACTGGTAAAGTACCCGATATACTATTGTTCGGGCAATCCTAGAGCTGTGGCGGACACCATCTCGAAAAGTTTAATGTATTCTTCCACACTTCCCATTTGCTGCAAATCAACCAATTCTTCAAATGGACTTGAAGAGTAGCAAAACCTGTACCGCCTCATCATCTCAATCTTAAACCTCTCCCATGTTAGGTCTGGATAAATATACAGTAACATTAAGAACCAGTTGATGGAAGCACCCTCCATTGAGATTTCAACTAAACAGATCCACAACTCAGAAGCAATCTGATTAATACGAAAGTATGTTTTTGCTTTAATTATCAATCCTCTAGGGTCAGTCTCATTAAACATTGGGAGTTTGATTTTTTGCAGCGATGGGTGAGAATCAAAAAAATGATTGGGGTTAACGTGATAGTGCATGCTAGGAGCGGAATGCTGCCCCTGTTGGTTTCCGGTTCTATCCTCCCCTGTTTCTATTTGGGAGCTAAATTCCTCCATTGACTGGGGCTATTTCTCCAGTCGTTTAACTAAATTCATAACAAAACCCCTAAATTCTTCCTCCTCTTTTTTTTCAACTTGGTTACCAGCCTTGAACTCCGAGAAGGACTTTGCTAACTCTGTCACACTAGCAGCAAGCTCCCCTACCCAGCGGTCTGTTTTTTCGAACACAGATTCCAATCTCTGTTGATGAGTCTCCATTGCTGTGTAAGATCCGGCAGGTCGGACCAATGATAGCACTTGGATAAAGAATAACAAGAACACAACCAAACACACAACAAACGATACACAAAAACAATGATGAAAAAGATCAAGTTTATTGATGGATAATACCCCGGTTACACAAGAAAGAGTCTCAACAACCTCACTAATGAGGTATTGCAATCCACAACAAAAGAAAAACAATTATCAAATAGTAAGGGCCTCCAGTACAAGCAGAAGAACTACACTCTCTCTCCTCCCTGCTCCCTTCCTTCACTCAAGAGTGAAAAGAAATCACTACCACATTAATCGCATGACCTCCCCTCCAGCTTAAGGCTATTTATACTTAACCTCCTGCCTCCTCTCCACACGACTAACCGTCTTCAGCTCAGCAACCCACTTTTCCCCTATGCTTCTTCTATTTCTTCACGTATACACTCTCCAGACCTTGGGCTCCTGGGCCTACTCACCATTTCCTGGATCAAAATCTGCATCACATCCTATCCCACAAATTGTTTGTTGCTCTAGAGCAACCAACTCCATGAGAGTCATTATGGGCAAACCAACATGATGTGCCGACTAAAAGCTCAACCTTGGAGAACATGCCACAGCATCATGGAAGGCCAGAACTTTAACTCTCAAAGCCTGATGCCAAGGATTCTCTTACACCGCAGACAGTAAGCTACAGTGATCCCATTCATATGGATATAAAATCAAGTTACCAAGATGTGAAAGAAAGATATAGCTCAAAATATGTCCATATTTTACCCCACCAAGATGACAAGGACATAATAACAACCACGTCTATGATTCTAGGTCAAATACTGATCCTTAGATTTCAAAATTATATAATGCAATATTGTTTTCTCAGTAATTTTGCAAGACATCTCATAAAACAGAACAAAAAACAGAGTGACAAGCATAGATGCATGCAGAGGCATATGCACAGAACACAAATATAGTAGGCACACTGTATAGTAGTCATGTTAACAGTCCAACAATGAATTTTTGAAATCTGTCTGACAAGGTCTAATCTAGAATAGTAAGGTAATCATGATTTAAAAACTTTAACTATTGAATATACAATGTTTACTAGTACTCTTTCCAACATCCTATAAGCTAGCTATAAATTACTTGAGCAAAAGTACAAGACCATAACCTCAAGGTGAACTAAGCTACAGCAAGCTCGCAGCTGCCTCTCTTGACAGCTGAAAATTAACTTGCAGCAATTAGTCTAAAAGTTGCTTAAATACCTCAGTTCACCAGAAAGGATATTGTCCACGAGAGAAACCATTCTGTAATATTTTTAGAAATAACATAATCCTGCAATAACTTGTTGAGTTGCAGATAATGTAATTTTTAAAACAATTGCAAAACAATTGTAAATTACTCTTCCAACAAACAATTTCTCCCCTCTTCCTTCCACTCTTTTCCTATTCAAAAGCTTCCTCCCTATTTGTTCTCATACAAATTATTCATTTCAACTATTCTCACAATCTTTTGCTGAATCTAAATAATAACATAGTCTGATTATTTTCCCTCTTCAGGGCTGCAAAGCTGAAACATATCATTGAAACATTTTACCGCTGGTTTCCTCACCAAGTACATAATTCCATTGTGTGTATTAAAGGTTTTCTTGCATTACAATGGAACAGACACACCATAATTCTTCCCAAGCCCAATATGTACCCACATGCACAGAGAACTGATTGTGTGCAGATTCTAGGATAAATGGCTCCAATATGTCAAACTTGAAACCAAAATTGACAAATAGTTATACCTCTGCGAGGTATAATGGCTTCTTCCACTGATCATTACTTTCCGTGGTAAACTATGCTAAAGAAGAATGAAAGAAACTGACTACAAGCATCATCTCAAGTTAAACTAATTTTATACCGTGTTTCATACACTAGCTATTCTTTTGAGAGCCAATTCCTATTATTCACTATGCGATGCTTCATAATTCCATTTTGTCATGTTTCCATTCATCAATTACATAACATAAGCCCTCAGGTTATAGCCTTTTCTGCTTTTTTAAAATTAGTTCCATATCTCAGCATCATGGGCAAATAAAATTCTCCAAAAACATTCCTTGTACTAAAAAAGACTTGAAAACATCAAAGTCCATTGACATTAACTTTTACTCTGCAGATAACTAGATTGTATTGATCAATAGGTCTCAAGTTTTAAATGCCAGCAGCTCAAAAACTGGGATACTTGCGTAGTTTTCAAGCATGCTTATATTCGACTAATTCCAGTTACCTTTCTCGTTATAAGACCAAGATATCAGAAACAATCATAAGCACATAATAGGAACTTCTACTACGCCTCTACTTTATTACACCACCAAAGCTTTCACTACAACCCATACTTTGTTAATCCTTAAATAATTGACAATGTCAAACATTTTATAGTAGTTTGCTCATTCTATGATAAACCAAACCGCTCCACATAAATCTTGACATTCCAAGACAATTGAAGAATGATAGATTATCTTCCAGCATTCAGTGCAGATCAACATTCAAAAGCCAGTTTGCAGATGCAAGCAGTCTTTTTGTGAATGAAAGCTCATAACAAGGACACATATACTGCAGACACAATGCTCTTGATACACAAAGCAAGACTAGCATAGGCAACTAAGTAGCTTTTTAAAATAAGAAAATAAAAAAAAATAAAAAATAAAAAAGACAAGCAAAGACGCTTAATAAACTAATAGTAATTTGTAACAGAATCCTAGAAGATAAACTAAAATTAACGTCTAGCTGAATCACATTTCCTGGGGACTCAGCTATTACTAAGCAAAGAAATCACACACATTCAAGAAATATTACGGCAAGATCAACCATTTGAAAATATAGCATGACAAAAATGGAAAGGGAAATTTTAGAAAAGAGGCAAAGGAAAAATCATCAATTAGAATGCAAATAGCTGGGTGCAATCATAAATATAAGACATTGGTACAGAACATGGAATCAATCTTACAAGTAAGGGGGAGCTTCCAAAGCCTCGTGCAGTATCGATATACATATGTCTTCCAAGAATGTTTACGTGAGTCCTGATGTACAAGCTAAGCATTGTGGTTGCCCATAGCGAGACCACCAATCTTGTGAAACCTGCAGAAAACGCAACCATAAAATTGTCAAAGGAAAAAAGAAACACTTTAGATTATTAATTAAGATGTCATGCATGTCAAAAGAAAAAAAAAATACAGCTTCATACTTAAGATTTTGAGTCTATCCCAAAGCTCATACTTCTCCAAAATGGTCAAGGTGTTAGGCTGACCCTTCCCTTTCAGAAGCCTGTCAGTAAGCTGAGACAGGTCCAACTCTTCTGCTATCCGACTGCTTAAATAGTGCATTGCATGAGGCAACGTTGTTGTATCAGCTATGCTTTGGATGTTTTCAAAATGGGCTTGCATTCTACAATTAATTAAAAGAAGAAACAAAAAAGGAATAAAACCGGTTAGAAATCTAGAGAAACCACCCAAAAAGAGGAGGCTAAAATGAAAAAAAATTGATATAGGATTCTCTTAACTGGGCCTTGATGAGTTCATCATGCTCCTGTTCCTTCGTATGTTCTCTCTCCAAATCAGCAAGTCTACGCTTGTGTGCATTGTATAACTTATACAGAAGATACCCACTTCCCAAAACTCCAGATGTAATAAGAATTTTCCGCCTGTGCCTTCTCCAAAAATCCCTATAATGCCAACAAAGAGGCAGCTGTTAGAGGACCAACCAAGATTACCTGCTCTGCTTATGCAAAATTAGTAGGAAAACAAATAATTGAAGTAGCAGAACATAGTCAATGGACCATTATAAGCAAAGATTGAGCATGAAACCGAGTAATGCAATCAATAAAAGAATCGAATACCATTTTCACCAAAATTCAAACATGAAATAAGGAAATGCAATAAACCCAGAAGAGAAAACACGGAACTGAAGCATAAAACAGTTACTTTAGGCTAAAGCCACATCTTAAATTGTCAAACAACGATAAACAAAATGGAGGAATAGGCCATTACAGCAATAATAGAAGAATTCAAGATATACCCATAAGATAATGATCTTTTAAGAAAAGGAAAAAGGTAGAAGCTAACCTTAAAGAAAGCATTTTCGAAGCTACAGAACCCCCCGAAGTTCCATATCTAAACCATTATACCAAGCAAATCCATCATAGACTATACAAAAGGCAAAGACCAAAAGTGATAAACCCCCTCAATTTATAGTGGATTTTGTAGCGGACAGGCCTAGAGAAACCCGCCCGAAGGCAATGAAATAGTAAGATGCCAATCGAGAGAGAGAGAGAGTGGAGAGAAAGGAGTTATTTGAGTGAGGACAGAGAAGCGAGGGTTTAAACTTTAAAGAGAGATAGTATTGATTGATGAACTAAAGAAAATTGAAGAAGGGTTTAGATAAATTTGAACAGGAAAAACAGTGATTCTTTATAAATACTGCAAATTTTCGCACGCTCTTTTTAATTTTTATCCTTCACTCTCGCTATTCAGAAGAAGAAGATGAACAATTGATGAATTCTATTAAAGTTATATTTTTTTTTTTATATAGAAAAAGTATAAACTGTTTTAAGAAATATTTATTTCGTTTATAATAACTTTCGTATTTAAATTTGTGAAAATTAGCAGTTGTATCAACTTGAAATAATAGCTTAGTATCCACCTCATTAATCTAGAAATTTTTGCCTCGTTTAATTTTAGAAAAAATTTATAGACATATAATTTATAAATATTAATTATCACTCTATTTTTTTATTAATTTTTTCTTGTCAACGTTATATATGTGTTATTTTTAGAAGTGAATATAGATCAATTAATTAGTTTATTAATAATTTTATTAATTATTTTATTAATTTAGATTAACCTATATATTAATTTTGATTTTTAATTATTTTTTTCAATTCGGTTTATCAATTAATTACTAAAAAATTTTAATAAATAAATTTTATAAATTATACAAATTTTAATAGTTAAAAATGCTTTAAAATAAAAAAATACAAATTAAATCAAAATAAAAATAAAATTTTTATAATTAATTATAAAAATTAAATATATTTAATATAAAATTAATAACAAAATATTAATTATACACATGTAATGAATAAATAATAGTAATAAAAAAATACTTTCAATGTTTATTCACCAAAAATATATATTATATTAATATTTTAAAAAATTATATATTATAATATTTATAAATTACAAGAATATTTAAAAAATTTAAGAATAAAATTTAAAATCTAATATATAAAATATATATAGATCGATTAATTATTGGTTAACAGTTAACTATCGATTTTTAAAAATAAAAATCATAAATTTAGGGTGTGTTTGGTAACATTTTTTGTTTTTTATTTTTTGTTTTTTAAAATCTATAAACTGTTTTTAGTTTTTGTTATTTGTTTTTCAAAAACTGTTTAAAAATTAATTTTTTATTTATTTTTTAAAAAATATTATAATATCCATTAATACATATTCTACATATATATAATCTAATTATTAATATTAAATAATAAATATTTAATAAAATTCAAAATTTAAAATATATTACATTAAAAAAATCATAATATGGTGAAAGTGGTGGTAGCGACGGCAGTAGCAGTATGGTGGTGACAGCGACGGTGGTAGCAGCAACGATAGTCTGGTGGTGGTGGCGATGACAGTAGTAGAGATGACAATGCAGTAACGGTAGTAGCGATGATGGCAATGGTAGTAGCAGTGAAGGCAGTGACGGTAGCGGTAACGATAATGGTGGTGGCGGCGACGGTTTGGTAGTGGTGGTGGTGCTAGTAGTAGTGTGGTAGTGATGGTGGTGCTAGTAGTAGTATGGTTGTGGTGGCAAAGATGGCAGTGACAATGGTGATGGCGGCAGTGGTGGCAATGACAATGATGGTGTGATGATGGTGGTGACAGTAGTAATGTGGTGGCGATGGTGATGGCAAAGATGGTAGCTGTAGTGGTGGCGATGGTAGTGGCAGTAGTGACGATGGTAGTGGCAATGGTGGCGGCGGTGTGGCAGTGGCGGTGTGGTAGTGACGGTGGCATGGCAGCGACGGTGTGGTGGTGATAATAGCGGTGGTGGTGATGGCGGCGGTGTGACGGTGGTGGTGGTGGTGGCGGTGGTGTGACGGTGGTGGTGGTGGCGGTGGTGTGACGGTGGTGATGGTAGTGGTGGTGATATGGTAGTGGCGGTGATGGTAGCGGTGGTGGTAATAAGGATGAAATAATTAAGTTATTAATAAAAACAAAACCATAAAAATCACATTTTAAAGATTTTTAATTTTTGTTTTTGTTGCCAAAATCACTTCTTAAATTTTTGTAAAAATGAAAATGGAAACAAATTTGCCGAACATGTTTTTGTTTTATTTTTAAGAAAAAAAACAAAAAATCAAAAACAAAATCATCCCCGAACGCACCCTTAAATTTTCAATGCGGTTAATTTAAAAATCAATTCGGTTTCGAATTAATTTTTTACTTAATCTATATTTCAGTTTTTTTTCTCACTCCTAGTTATTTTAATATTGGTTTGGATTTTTTTATATTCTTTAAATCAAATTAAAACAAAGCGCATTTTAAAATTTCTGAATTATTAGCTTTTTCTGCATTGAGTTTCAGCATTTCGAAAAATGTATATTAAGTTCTTGAACTACATGATTTATGCACATTAGATCCGAAATAAACGAAGCAAAAAGAAAATCAAAGAACAGAAAACTCATCATGCGGTTGAGTTGTTTCTAAAGATCTTAATCACACAACCGAAGATAATAATTAAATAGACCAAATTTACCTGCCTGAAAATATAACAGTAGCAAGATATGTTTTAAATATTGAAAGTAAGCTTCACCACATTTCCATCCTTCTATTCAGTCAACCTTTGGAACATAATCTTTCCTTTTCATTCCCTCGATCAGTAATTGGTACATTTCTATTGAACAATAGGGTAAAACATCACCAGCACGAAGCTCATGAACTTCAGCACCAACCTCAATCCAGCTACAACCAGAGATCTTAGTGACACCCTGCTGTCTCATCAACACTCTCATCTTAGTTGAGTCTACCCACCTTCTCAAGTTTGCATATATCTTAGATGAGATAACATAGTAGACAGAATTTGATGGCTCCATCTTTAAAAGTAGTTTACTTACCCTTTCACTAACATCTACATTTAGTTGCTTCTGACAAGCACCAAGCAATGATCTAAGTATAATTGCATCTGGATTTCCAGGCATTCTCTCAATCACATCCCAAGCTTCATATAGATGTCCTGTACGTGCCAAAAGATCCACCATGCAAGAATAATGCTCAATTTTTGGCACTAATCCAAATTATGAGTTCATTGAATTAAACAATTGACACACCTCATCAACCAATCCAGCATGCTCGCAAGCAGAAAGTATTCCTACAAATGTGCAAAACCGAAGTAGAAATGAAAACCAAACTAAACAGTGAGCAAATAGTGGGTGCGTTAAAAAGCATTAACCAGAGTAAATTACCAAGTGATCATGGCATTCCAAGGACTGGTTATCCTTGATTGCTACAAGTCGTTGAAAAAAGGAGAAATACTGACAGATGATGAAGTTCTCCTTGGTTGTGTTCTTGGATGGTGCATTGAATGGGTATGATTGTTTATAGAACTCCGGTTATGAATTAGTTCAGCCAAGTTTCCTTCTTTGCTTAGTTTTTTCTTTTGCGGCGTGGGAATAGTAAATTATTTGTAATGCTTTTAGCCACCGAATGTTCCAGCTTCAAGCATGTGCAGTGGTTCTTGATGACATCATGGATAACTCCCTCATGCGCCGTATACACTATTGCTAGTTCTACATGCTGGTCTTCATTCAACCCAAGTGCTGTAGAGATTGGAAATACTGATCCAGTGTGCGTACTTTCTCCCCTACTTTTCAATGAACCATTGTTTTCTACTTAAAAATAGATCATGGATGGTTAGTTCATTCAAGGTTCTTTGCTCTTTTAGAGTTTCTATTATTAACTTTGGATTATACTAATGTATCTGGTGGATAACTCATTTACTTGGTTACTTTCATTACTTACTGCCATATTACCCTGATGAGAATGATTCTGTAGAATACAACAAAATGGAGACTGTATCCCGCTTTGTTGTCCCTGAGTATGAGAATGTCGAAAAACCTATTTTGGGAGTACCCTGCTTCTTGTGTACAAGATAATGCAGCTAATCGAAACTTTACATCCTTCACAATAAATATGATATAAGTTGATGAGCACATTTATCGTCAAATTTGAAATTTGATGAAAGGATTTTGAAACATATTCTAAGAAGTGAATGTACTGATCAACCAAATGGATGGTCTGCTCCATTGTTCCTCTGCTTGAATATGCTCAAGTTGTCGGCAAAATTAATATTTAAAATTTATCCATAGTTCTATGTTACAGTGACCAATTTACCAATCATATATTTTTTGCTGAAATTTTTAAATGCTTCATTCTCTTATACTTGTCAAAAAAAAATTCTTCGGTTTCTCTGTCTATCATGTTTCATATACTGATTCCAATCATTTAAACATCAGTTGAAGAGATTCTTAACACTTGTTGCATCTCTGTTGTGTGTTCTAATATAAATACTGTGATTCTTTTCTTGCTTTGTCTACATCTTCCACCTTCTTATGTACATTGTACTAAATCAGGTGTCTGATTTTATTTGCTTGATATCTATTCAACATAAAGAATAGATACCAACAGGAAGGAGATCCATCAGGTCATGATTGGGTGCCTGCAGAGTGCGATGTCTCGATCAAACCTGGGTGGTTTTGGCATGTATCAGAAACTCCAAAGTCCGCATTGAAGCTTCTTGATATATACTACAAGTCTGTTGGCAGAAACTGTCTCGTGTTATTGAATGTGCATCCAAACTCATCAGGTCTTGTATCATCTGAAGACATTCAAGTACTGCAAGAATTTGCTAAACTTCGTGCATCTATTTTTTCTCACAATCTAGCCAATGATGCTCTTCTTAGTGCTAGCAGCACACGAGGAGGGATTGGCAATTCACGATATGACCCTTACAATGTGCTTAAAGAAGGGATTTACAGCTATTGGGTGCCTGAAGAGAATCAATGGAAATGGGAGTTCCATTTAGATCTTTAGGAACCAGTGTCTTTCAACATTTTGCAAGTTCAAGAGCCAATTAACATGGGACAGCGGATTATTGAGTTCCATCTTGAGATTCAGAAAGATGGGTTGTGGAAGAAACTTGTCAATGGCAGCACAGTTGGATTTTAAAGGAAATTGCAATTTTCCACTGTAGAATCTCAGCACTTGAAACTTGTTACCAACAAAGCTCCTTCCACAACTCGGACTATTTATAAATAAATTTTGTTATCTAAATTAATAATTGTGTTGGCCAGATAGGTATCCGAATCTAGGAACATATGAATAGGCTTTTGAGGAAGCTAGTGGTTGTAATATATTGTAGAGCCCATATGTATTAATGCGGCTGCTTTTTTTATGTACATTACAACTTTATCGATAATGAAAGCCGTTTCTCTATTTCTTAATGTTTATGTTTAAACATTTATTTTTATATAATCTTAAACTATAAGTTCCTCTAACCAAAAAATATATCATCGAGCACGTAGTTAAGATAATAAAAGTTTTTATTAGTTTAATAAGTAATTTCGAATTCGAGCTATGAGAATACAGCTGTGTTAAAGATTTTGTGATAGATTTTCGTTACCCACCTTTGTGGTTTTTTTTTTGTTCGAGTGGAGATTAATTTGAATATGTTATAATTTAAAGGTATTTTCCATTTATACGGATCTGTTTATATGGTTTAATCCAAACAAAGAAAAATTCATTATATATATATAAGTATAACATATTTCAAAAACAGTGAAGTTACGGAATGAATTGATGGTTTGCAAGACTAACAATATGATTTAAGTAGGTGGATAACTTGATGGTAATCCCTCTAATATTTTGTATCAGAGAACAGATGCCTCTAAATAAATTATATACCACCACTCGCAAAGGCGGCAACGACGACGGCACGTACAATTTCATTAGTCTCTTGTTCATTATTTCTCCTTGCGTTCCCACAGCCATTGGTTCTCTTCTAGCCCCACGCCGGTTGATTCTTCTGGTAGTCCCATGGCCGATTGCTATGTGTCACGATGATCACCGGCACCAGCAGAGGTAGGTAGAATGACATTCCGAAATGTGCTTTTAGTACTCTGATTGACTTTGTTTTGTTTTTGTGTTGTCTCCTTCCAAAACAAAAACACCCCATCTCTCGATTCTCTGATTTCTCTTTCTGTTAAAATTGAATCTGATTCTATAGCTAGCAAGCATATGCAATCTGAATTTCTTCTCATGTTTTATACCGAGGGATTGGAATTGTAATCCTAAACCAAATTGAAATTATCATCAAAAGGAAATGGATAGTATCCGCTTCTCGTTATCCTATCAAGATTTTTAAGTCAGTTGTTCGGGAATCATGGAAAACTAAAAACAAGTGTCATCTCTTAATTCAGGAGTGGTGTTCGGGTTCTCCTATGGATAATATTCAACTTAATTAAGTTGTCTCCTCCTTGGATTCAGATTTATGGGACTATGGTAACTGAAGATAATGCTAAACAACTGATCAAGTCCTTTGTTTTCCGAGTTTATTCTAGTAGAATCCATTGATCATTTATTCGCGTGCAAGTATACAATGATCCATCTCGACTTGTCTGGTTAACGATAGTGTTGAATACTGGTAATCAATCATTCCGCTTTCAGCGGGTAATTCTTGTTTGATTAAGGGGCAGAGGAAACGAATCATGATTAGCTAAGAACGTGACAGGTTCTGCATCTTGCAACTTCTCAAGCAGTTGTTCATGTAAGACTTGGATGAAAGCAGGAATGTAGAACTGTTACATGAGTTGTGATTAATACAATTGAGTGAATTCACCGGATTTTCATCCTTGAATTACTCATCTTTTATTTGCTGATAATTCCATTCTCTTTTTGTAAAACAACTTGCCAACTGTTTCTGGATTGTCGCAATCTTACAGCCAATTGATTAATTTTTCTTAGTCGAGTATTTTCTTCCTCAAAGAATACTCCTCCGGATCAACAAGCAAGGGCGTCTGCTATTTTGGGTAACCAATGTGATTTAAGGACTACATTAAAATGAAATAGTTGAAATTTGAAAAGATAGTACGATGATTGTTGCCAATTGCCATTCATATTTGTCATCTCATCACTATTGATCATGAAAATTCATGCTTCACTACCTGAAATCCGATATTAATTTTAGGGTGAATTTTTCCATACAAACATTTGCCACAGCAATATCTCGCAGGCAACAATGCAATAAGCAGAGCAGCTTTTGCTCCCAAAATCCCAGCTATTCAAAATCATGCATGGCTATCCAATCCGTCAAATAATTCAGCATGTACCTTGGGTCATATTCCAAAAAGTGACAAGTCTCTTTCAACATCTTCATCAGATGATCGCATGTTGAGGGGGCTAGATGGTGAATCATTGCCATCCGTTATTGGTTGCTCACCTCCTTCAGACTTTCCACTTCCATCCTTGTTCGCTTTTCTCTTCTTATTGGAAGCTTCCTCCAATTTTTCAGACTCATTCCCCACAGCCTCACTGCCATGGGCTTCTGGATCCTCCTCTCCACCAGAATCTACAGCTTCTGGATTATCATCAGACTGTTTTTGAAGCGACTCTATTACAGCCATCACTTCCCTGTTAACCTGCCAATAAAAAAAAAAAAAAAAAAAATTTACTGCAACCATTTATTTATCTATGCAATGAACCATAAATTTGCATGGCATTTAGTTGCCATTTCCTTCTGTGGAACCATGCCCCGTTTGAATTTTTATATCAAAGTCTAGCTTTTGTTGCTTTTGGTTCACTACATGTAGGCATGAAGATTACGGGCTCAAACCATGTGACATCTAGACCTAGGACAACTTATAGAAATTTGATTTATCACACAGAGAGGAAGGGCTTGATATGTCAACAGGTTTTCAAGCAGCCAGATATGTTAGGCTCTACCACCAATGACCAAACTTAAAGTCAATCTTGAATTTCAAGTTTTGAAAGGAGAAAATTTAACAGCGATACAATGAATGAGCACTTAGAAGTATCTATATTGAACCTTAGGATCTTGAAGGAAATCAGAGATGTCTGTTGGGCAACGAGGACACTGTAGGATGTTCTTTTGTGCTCGAAGAGTCCGTCCACCTTTGTTTCTCTCTCTCATGATAGTCTTACCAGCAAAAGCTGCTTCCAAACATGACTTGCAAAAGTTATGAGCGCAGGGTGTTGTAACTGGTTGATTCATCACTTGCTGACAGATCAGACAACTGAACTCTGCATATTGCAACTTAAGGTAAACATAAAATACATTACTGATAATTAAAAATGCATGAATACAATCAACATATTCATATTTTTACAGTTGCCGTGAACTCACTGAATACAATAAGACCAATAGCAAATGGAGAAGTAATCAACAAAGATTTAAAAAGGTTTAAGAGTGCACCGAACTTAAGATTTTAAGAAATGTCTAAGGAAGAAGCAAACCTAAGAATAACTTAAAAAGGTTTAAGAGTGCACTAAGAAACATCGAAGAGAGCAGCAAACTTGAGAATAATTTAAAAAGGTTTAAGAGCGCACCAAATTTAAGATGGTAGAAAAAGTATGATTGACCGAAGGTTAACACAGGACATGATGAAGAATACAAAGGGAAAAGCACAAAATTAAAACCTTTCAGGAGCTTCTCACGAACGCTTGTGCTCTGTGCTTTCCTTATTGCACTTCTTGACCTCTTCCTGTCCTCAGGATTGCCAGTATCAACTGGTTTGCGGCTGAGAGGGGGAGGCATCACCCACTTCCAGCAACCATCTTGTTCCTAAGAAACAATTTACATAGCAGAGATCATTTACCCAGTATCTAGACAGGATGGATGAATGAATGAGTGCAACTCTCAAAACAATCTACCACAACATTCAACAGTTTTAACATGATTAAAATCATAAAGAGAATTTGCTCAAGGCCATATTCATCAAATTAACCATAAACCGGAAAGAAACTTGACGAACAGAAGGTTATTAAGCTTTAGAGTCGGATCAACTCACATCAAAGTCCCAAGCTGCCCTTTCCTTTCTCTCTGTCACATCAGTTGCCTTGGCCAGCTCTTTTATAACAGGCAAAGGTCTTGGTCGATCCCCATGTTCATCACTATGGTCAAAGTGGGGAAGCATTGAGAGACAGTGAGAAGAAAGAGAGAGCATGTCTCCAAAAAGAGAATAAATAAATAATTGTCAAATGCAAACCTCGTCCAAGGAGCAGGTTCATTGTCGCATCTGACAAACAGGTAACGACAAACCTTATGACCCTAATATGGAAAAAAACAATCATTAGATTTTCCACTTGAACCAAGAACTAGTAGAAAGAACTCAATGAGTAGTTATGATATTTGGTCAACTTATTTACTTGGACTCCGACTTTACGCCAGCACTTCTCTATTCTATAAACCCCATCATAGCGAACCCCACCCTCAGGTGCATATGATGAACGCTTCTCCTTGTGCGACCTGCTCATTTCATAAAGCAAGCACAAAAGGTATTTAAAGACAACTTGCACTAGCGAAAACAAGATAGCAAACTGCTAAAAAATTAAATGTTGAACATCAATTGCATGCGGTAAACATCTACAGAGTATCATTATGTTCCATGGAAAACAAACAATAAATAGAATGTTCACTTCATACCAAGAATAGATAATCCAATCAAAATTAAGCGCTCGTGTCCTAGGAAAGTTAAGCCTCTACAGTAAAAAATATATCCAATCTTAAGAGGCAAGATTTATAGATGCTCGCTTTCAACAGCATTATACACCAAACCCATTACCTGTTAAAAGAAAACGCCTTTTATTAGTCCTATCGATTTTAAACCACAAATAAGAACCTCTAACTCAAATTCAATCATAAGAAGCATGTGTATCATATCCCGCTATTTACATTTGGATTCTAAAACACCAGCATATAACTATTCACGCCTTAATCCATAGAACCAAGATGCCAAGCACATCGACCTAGCATAAATTGTACTTCCTCTAAAATACGACTGGCTTGGTACCATAATTCAGTCCTAATATTTATGTTCTATTCCTCAACATAACAAGCCAAAAATTATGTGGGTTATACTTTGTTAAATCAAATATGAAAGAAAACTAAATGAGCCACAGAAAATATAAGTATTTTCAACCATTGCAAATAATCCTGATATTAATGAATACGTCCATCCATTCTATTATGAGGACTACCATTATAGAAAATATAAAGAAAATCAATAATTTTACCCCAAATTAATTTCAAAAGATTCATTAAGGGGCTTGACTATAGAAAAAAGGAAAGAAATCGTGTTTATATGATCAGTTACGACTTCATTAAATAAATTCATTGATAGATATAAAATATTCTACTGATGTCAGAAAATTCTTCATTAACTAACATGTAGAGATATAAATTACTCAATTCACAAAAAATGCAAATCCTATTCTGACTTATTATGTTGCACTCAGACTTGCATGGCAAGTTGAGCCCAGTAACGGGAGCCACAATACCTGCAATGTTCAAGAGCCTACATAAAAGTTCAACCACTCAATAAGTTTCAAATGTTTAGCACCAATCAGTCAATCCAAGCTCATATTGGTACATCAACTTCAAAAAAATGACATATAATCCCACCCAAGCTTTGAGTTTTCATACTAACATGCAATTAATAACTTCGGGTTGCAAAACAATAGCTTTCAGTTTGCATTCAAATGTAGAAAAGGTTTTTTCAAAAATTCAAGAAATCATGCACGAATAAAACATGCCAATACGTGCAGAAGGGAATTTTCAACCTTGACACTTACCTTACAACTCTAACAGGATAGCCTTTTTTGCAACTGACTCTGAGAGCCTCATTAAGTTTTTCAAACTTCTGGTCAAAGGACTGCTCCTTGCTTGTCCTCTTGTTACCACTAAGGTCCCTACCACCACTGGAATAACATGAAAGTAACTTGGGATGTGAAAAATTACTAGCAGAAATAATTGAGACATTTTAAATTTACATAATTCAAAACGAAAAAAGATTAAACAAATAAGATAAAAGAAAGGAGGATGAGTTTAGTTAATTCTGCAGCAATTTCCAAACCAACCTTCCAGTATATAGGAACCATTCTCCATGATCTTCATCATCTATGTAGCCTCCAGAGAGAGCCACTGATTGTGAACCATAGTTGGATTGTCCAGCAATGCCGGCAACATGAGGAAGGTGTGCACCCCATTGCCTGCATTCCAATCTATCCTCCCAACACTCCCCAACCAACACACCCTGATTTCTCTCAGGATCATTTTCAGCAGGTATAGGTCCAAAATGATCGGGTGGAACAGTGACAAATATCTTCCCACTGCACGCATTAGCCTTACCAGCTCTCTGAGCCCTTTCTGTAGTGTATGCCTTGTTTGGCCTGTTCTGATTGTGCACAAAATGATAAACCTTTGGGAGTCCTCCAGAAACAATTGATTTAGACAACTTTGCCATACGGATTGCAGACACAAGGCTTGAATTAATGCGGGGTTGGCTGGCCATTTTTTGAGGGATTAAGCTGCGGCATTTTGCACATGTGTTCTTCCTTTGTCCAATCCACTTTTGAAAGCATTTCAGACAGAAATTATGGCCGCAGGGTGTCTAAAGCAAGAAACGAGATGGCAACGGTGTTATTATACTATCACTTTGATCACAAGGCTTTCAACAAGCATACATCAAAAGCATCATTTTTCAAATGAAAATCAATAAAAACAGAGTAATAAAAAATATAATGAACGCGTGGCAAACAAAAATTAAATATGGTGAAGGTAGTCAGCAAGAAAACAAGCTGCTGCAACCCCAAGAGCTCCAGAAGAAGAAAACTTCTAGACATTACCTCTTCTACATCATACGTTGTGTTAAGAGAAAACCAATAGAATTTATCAAAAATTTAAAAAAAAAAATCAGAGTAATGCCAGATGCAAATGGGAAAATCAAAAATAAATATCAACAAAAATAAGACGGATGTGGTAATCAAAGAATAAAACCTCAAAGGCCAAAAGGACATAAAATTTCAACAAACATATATATATATATAGAAAACTTATTAAGCTTTATCATTGATTAAGTTACAAGGAATTAAATTAAGAAGCCTTCTTGATTACGAATAGATGCACTGCCTCCACATCAAGGAAACACTAGATCCTAAGGATCTGCGCCAGATAACGCATAAAATCACCAAATACTCGCAGAAAATATAACTATGGCCTTAAATACTTAGATTTGAAGAGGAAAAAACGCAAAAAAAAATTTGGAAAATTAATTTTACCAACACAAGCATTAACAATTCGTGTAAGCACATTTATAAAGCACTAATAAAACTGATAATAAAAGTAAAGCAACTCACAGTAACTGGCCTATCGGGCAACTGCATACAAAAAGAACACTTAAAACTCTCATCAAGAACATCCAATACATCGGTCTCGCTATCCTTTCCTTTCCCTTTCTTCTCATCTCCTACCTCCACCTTCCCGCTCATCAACTCCTGTCTCTTCTTCGCCTTCTCTCTATCCGTAAGCGTTTTATCCGACTCAATCTCCCTTATAGCAGCCAGCAACTCGTTCCCACCGCCAGAAACGTCAGCCGGAGCAGCAGCGGATACATCGCCGGAACAGTCAGGACACTCCCACTGTAAAGCAGAAGCTAGGGTTTCCGGCTTAGAAGAAAGGCAAGCAAGGTGCCAAGGAGTAACGCAAGTGCTACAAGTGAGAGTTTCTTCAGACGGCGGCGTAGCTTTGCAGCGCATGCAAACGCCGTCTCCGTCGCAGGGGAGCTGGATATTGTGCGACATTGGGAAGTGTGCGTAGGATAAGAGATACAGAGTACAGGATAAGCGAAAAGCAGTTTGGGTTTATGGGGTTTTTACAGGGGGAGAGAGAGAGAGAGAGAGAGGCGGGGCAAGGGAAAGTAAGAGACGCGGGTTAAAGGAGAGAGGGAATGAATTTTTTGAAATTTGATTAGGAAAATAGTTAAAATTACTATTTTGTCCTTGTAACCCACGCTGTTAGTGGCCATTGATTGAAACTTGTTTGGTAAATTTACTGATTGGATTGGACCGAATTTAATTAAATAATATCAGCATTAGAAAAGATTGATTTTACCTTTCGTTTTCGACAGATTGTGATGATCCGGTTGTCATGATTTTGGATTACAAAGTAGGTAGGCTTAGGCGGCTTTTGGCATAAATGGGTAATGTGAATTTATTTATTTATTTATTTTGTTTGGATTTTGTTAATTAAAAAATTTCATTACTTTCTTTTTATTTTTATAATGGGGATTTAAAGTTGGAAGTATGCTCCGTTGTATAATTCAAATATGTTTCTTCTCATAGAAATAGTTCCATTTCAAATATAATAATTTATTTTCAAGTCAATAATTCAACGAGTAAAGAACAAATAGTTTGATGATTTTAGTTAGGTTCATGTTGGAGTAGGCATTACTCAATACAATATTATTTAATATTAATTTAAGTAATAAGTAGTACCTTTTTATTACGTTCTTACTGATAAAATGATTATTAATCATTGAAAATAAATTTCAGTAATTATATGTTTTAATGAAATACTCTCTTAGTTGGTTATAATTTTATTGAAAAAAAAATAAATTAAAAAAAATTAAATTATATTGAAAATTTAAAAATGACAGATAAATAGAATATAAATTTTACTAAAAAGCGAAGGATAAAAAAAACGAAAAAAGTAACAATGAACGATATGTTGCTGTATTTACTATTGTTTTGTTTTATTATATTTTAACATATTAAACATTAAGTATATTAAAAACTTGATGTAATAAATATTCGCTTTAATTAAGCCGTGTGATGATACTTTGATAAATTTAGTATTGTGTGATTATGCTTATATAATACATTGTAACAAAAAAAATTCATATAGCATTTGACTTGATTATGGTATTACTTTAATTAAGTAGTGATATTATTACACTTAATATTGTAAAAAATACACTATTTAAAGTGGCAGTAATTTTTATTTTTTTTTAAATAATTTTTTACACAAATGCTAATCTATTGCTTCATTTTCCTTTATTGAACTGCCTGTATTTATGTTGATTTTTAGGTGGGTATTTACTGCTTATTAAGTGCGTGTTTATGCTTCTCTACTCTTTCCGTCTCAAACTTATAAATGTGTGATATAATTGATTTAGTATACCTCTTATTATGACATTATACTTACTACTCACTCTGTCGTATTTTAAGATATATTTTTTTTTATTTTAGTTATTTCTTACTTTAAATATCCTTTTCGAAATTTAATGAATATATTTACATATATACCTTTATTTATTATATAACTTATTAAATATTTATCTTTTTTATTACTCTCCACTTTTAACTAAAATTAAATAAAATCCTTAAAAATATAAAACAGTATTTTTGTCAATTACTAACTTTTTTTATGAAATTGAGATATTTTAATAATTTTTTTAATTTCCATAAAAAATAGAAAAATATATTTTAAAATATGACGGAATGAGTAATGACTAATTTATACCTGTAATTTTATTTTAGACATCTAATTCATGTACTCGGATAATAAAATTCTTACTGTGACTTAATTGCTTGGCTTTATTTCCTATAGAAATTCTTATTTTCCAAAGTTCCGATGCATGTTTATGTTATATAAAGTGTGTTTTTGGTAAAAAAAAAAAGATAGGAACCATGTCATTACCTTTAGTTAAGCAAAAAGGGCCCAATAATTGATTGATTTCCTACCTAACTCAGCTATCACTCAATATAATTGTAGTAACTTAACCATTATTACCTATATTGGGTATGGTAGCTTAAATATGAACATTAAGGGTTACATTAAGCAAATTGCTTTGGGCACCAACAACTATTATTGTTATTCTTATACTTCTTATGAGCTGATTATTGGGTGGGCTTGTACTAAATTTTACATAGTCTACTTTTGTTATTTTGTTACTGTTAAAACCGAAATCATTATTTTTCTTACTTATTGAGTTCAAATCTCCTTAAAAATACTTTTTTGACCCTCAAAATATATTTATTAGATTTTATGAATATTTTTGAATAATTCAAAGATTAATTTTTAGTCTGATTCATTTTTATCAGTTCGATACTCCAATTTTTAAAGTTGCCGCAACATAAATTTTTCATTATCATATGATTCTACATCACATTTAATGTATATCTGAAAATTATGGTAATTTTTAAATGTCGTTTATTATTTTTAAAGTTTCAGACAAGCTTTCAATTAGCCCGTGCATCCGTTTAATTGGAACAATAATTTTTCCTTATTTTTGACTTTTAATAACCTATTTGATCTCATTTTTAGTTTAAATTATATTTTTGAACTTCAACTAACTTGTTCTTTTCAATAGTCCAATAAAATATTTTTCTATTATAAGAAGTACTATTTATTCCCAGTATTACTATTCGCTGTCAGAAAATACTATTTCCGACTAGCCCGATATTTGGATTGTTACAAATCTTCCCCACTAATAAAATTTTATCCTCAAAATTTTATTTCATATCACAACTATAGTGACATCTTTTTAAATTAGACAATTTTCCAATGGAGAAAATCGGTTCAAATAACTTATCTTATTTACATTCCAATAATTATCACATGTTTCTGTCCTTATCATCCAATAATTCTACTATTCTTATGTCATTTATACGTCATTTTTTATGCCGTTCTGATCTTAGGATCGGCTAAATCATACTCTGATACCAATAAAATTGTAATACCTTTATACTGCTGTACAGTGTACGCGGTAATCGGATATCAAAATCATACGTGAAATAGTAAATTTTTTTACACGGTGCCTGTAACATACTTAAAATATAATTAATAAGTATGCAACTGTAACTTAATAAATACAAGCATACATCACTTATTAATGTCTTACACTTGTACAAATACTATACTTTCGTACCTACATATACATGCCAAATCTAAACATTGCCTTGATCCTTTTTCTGAACTTGATTATTTTGAGTTAGTCAAAAGCTCCTATATAAGAGTTAATTCAGTCAAAGAATTTCACATCGGTTGGAGAGGATAACAAAGTAATCCTTATAAGGTTATGGATACCTCTTCCTTATAGACGCATTTTAAAATCGTGAAGGTCAAATCTCAAAGCGGACAATATCTGCAAGTGGTCGATCGGGGATGTTACAGTTGATATCAGAGTCGATGGCAGATCGGTGTATCGACGAAGGCGTTGAGCTTGGTGTGTCGGCGAAATCGCTGATTTTGGCGTGTCAGCGAGGACGCTGAGCCTCTTGAGGGAGGTGGAGTCAATCAACGACTTCCATATACGAGTGGATTCAATCAAAAGATCCTACATTGGTTGGAGAGGAAAACGAAGTAGTTCATATAAGACTATGGGTACCTCTCCTTTGCAAAAGTATTTTAAAATCGCGAGGGCCAAAACCCAAAGCGGACAATATCTGCAAGCGGTCAATCGGGTACATTACAATAATAATCTTCTTCTCAGTGCACCATTAGATTATCCTGTTATTTAAAACACTTTCGTTTTGTAATTTCCAAAAGAACTAACAACTATAACCAAAGAGAAGCTTCAAACTAAAATTTCCAAACATGTTCCCTGTGGTTAAATTATCTTTAATCCAACTTTTTAGATTACAACCAAATAAGTTATGAATGGAAAAGCCTACCAACAAATAACGCTAAAAAAATTCACAGCAGGGCAATCCCTCACCGTATGAAGGATTGTTTCTGGTTTAGAGTTACATATAGAGCATATATTAGATGAAGTTAAGTGTCTTCTTTGTCTCTCCTCATTAGTTAACATGTTACATCCTAAAATTTCATTTGACTTGCACAATACATTATACAGCATGAACAATATTACTCGAATGATTTATGGTGTGATTACATTACCATAGTACAATAAAAATTTATAAGCTAAGTGTTAAACGTAGCCTAGGGTAATTATGGGATGGATAACCTAGCAGAAAAATTATACTTAACCATTAGATGATGAAATATGTGTTAAACGAGATCCCCAAAATAGACAGTAAACAAATTCATCGATATCATTATACAGCTGACCATAAATTTGATCGAACTCTAAAATATTTTATAAACTTTTAAAAATTATTCCGATTGTATATACATATTAGAAATAGCATAAATTAGCTATTAGAATTGAAAAATCTTTTTTCTGATAGTTTAAAATTTTAAATTTTGGACTGACTAATTTTGCCTTTAGAAATGGAAGTATACCAAAATGATATCGGAATAATTTAAAATTTTAAACACATATTTTCTGAATATGTTTTTGCAAACATGATAAATTTTTAGAGCATTATGATGAGAGGAACATTTGTTTCTAAAAAAGAGAAACAATGGAGGTTGATTTAATTATATGACTTAAATGTCATGTTTTAATTATTCAAGGGCATAAGTATCATAATAAATTGGGTCAGAATCAATTAAAATCATTAAATGGGCTTGAATGTGTGTAGACATTAATATGGTGATAACAACTGGCTTAAAAATAAGTCATTAGATCAAATAGTAAATGATCAAATCTTGACCATCCATTTTATACACTAAAGGAAAAAATATAGAAGTGGAGAAAAATCTCAAAATCTTCCCAAAAATTTGCAACTTGCCCCCTTTTTCTTCATGAATTCCCAACCTACCTTCCATGTTGCTTCACCGTAATTTTTATCCTTACTTCTTCCATTTTTCATCATATCTTAAGCTATAATTTCACCCACATATACTAAAAAACATAATATTCAACATAGAAATAGAATTAGAGTAAAAGAAAGCTTGAAAAGTGAAGATTTATGGTGAGAGAAAGTTAATCTAATTATGTGAATTCTTAAGTTTTTGTTATAATTAATTGACAATTTTGGTATAAACTTGTAAAGTACCATTATTCTATTTTTTTTAGTAACATTTATGTGTTGAAATTCATGACATAAAATTATGATCTATGTCTGTCCTAATTCGGCCTAAAGGAGGAACTCATGGTGAGAAGAACAAAAAGGAAAAAGGCAAGAAAAAAAATAATAGGTGATTATATTATAAAATATTTTATTATAAATTTTTTGAAAAAAGGTAGTCGATTATATAAAAATCTCAATTCAAAAATTTTCTCATTATCATGACATAAGATTGACAATAATTTGAATATAGTAAACGAAAAAATAATTATAAGATTAGTAATAATTTGATTAAGGAAAAATATACTAAAATGGTATCCATATTATCTCAGAAAGAGTTGAAATGCCCCTAAATTTCTTTTGAAACAAAAATATCCTTTAACTTATAAAAATGATACTGAAATACCCTTTCATTAATTTACCATCTATTTTAAGATAACGGTGCCGACGTGATGCCACATAAGGATCACATAAGCGAGGATCCCACCATTAAACATTTTGTAAAAAGGTGCAAAATGTCCTCTGTATTTTTTCAAATGAGCTAAAATCATATTTTTTAGACAAAAATGCCCCTGAATTGATGATTGCTTGTGCGTTAGACATCCAAGTGGGCTTATACCACATAGGCATTGTGTAATCATGGGATCCATATAAATAATAACCAGCTATACTAATATGATACGTTAGCTGTCCGTTATCCTAAAGTGGACGATAACTTAATAGAGCGATATTTTAGTATCAATTTCATAAGTTCAGGGACTATAAGAAAAAATTCAAGGAAATTTTAGCCCATTTGAGAAAATATGGAGAGTTTTTTTGTACTTTTTTTCAAAATATTTAATTATGGACCAATTTTTTACGTGACATTTATGTGGTGTCACATTAATACCGTTATTCTGAAATAGACGGTAGATTAACGAAATGATATTTTAATATCGTTTTTAGAAGTTAAGAGATATTTTTATTTCAAAAAAAATTTAGAAATATTTTAGTTCCTCTAAGAAAATATAAAGGGTCATTTTGAGAAAATATGAAGGATATTTTTTTTTATTTTGATAAAAAAAATTTTAAAAAATTATAAAAGAAAAGAAAGTAGTAATGGGATCAAATGGGCCGCAATTGATAGGCTCGAACAAAGGAGGCCCAAAGGTAATTCTGTCCAATGACTGGCAATAACCAGCAATCGTATTCTCCAAAGATCCAAACCCTAGGGCCAAAACCCTAATATACTTCTCCATACGATATAAATTCCACTTTTTCTTCAATTCAACCTCTACATTCTCTGCCTCTCTCGCCTCCTCCTCTGTATATCTAATCCGCAGAAGAACAATCAACCAACAATGGCGGAGGGTTTGGTTCTTCGCGGCACTATGAGAGCCCACACTGACCAGGTGACGGCCATCGCCACCCCTATCGACAACTCTGATATGATTGTCTCCTCTTCTCGTGATAAGTCCATCATCCTCTGGCAACTCACCAAGGAGGAAAAAACCTACGGCGTTCCCCGCCGCCGCCTCACTGGTCACTCCCACTTTGTCCAGGACGTTGTTCTTTCATCCGACGGCCAGTTTGCCCTCTCTGGCTCCTGGGACGGCGAGCTCCGCCTCTGGGATCTTGCCGCTGGCGTCTCTGCTCGCCGATTTGTTGGCCACACCAAGGATGTGCTCTCTGTTGCTTTCTCAATTGACAACCGTCAGATCGTGTCTGCTTCTCGTGACCGTACTATTAAGCTATGGAACACTCTTGGTGAGTGCAAGTACACAATCCAGGATGGTGATGCTCATAATGATTGGGTGAGTTGTGTCCGGTTTAGCCCTAATACTCTGCAGCCAACAATTGTGTCTGCTTCTTGGGACAAAACGGTTAAAGTTTGGAACTTGACTAACTGTAAGCTGAGGTGCACCTTGGCTGGGCACAGTGGATATGTGAACACTGTTGCTGTTTCACCTGATGGTTCATTGTGCGCCAGTGCAGGCAAAGATGGAGTTATATTGCTGTGGGATTTGGCTGAGGGGAAGAGGCTTTATAGTTTGGATGCTGGAGCCGTAATCAACGCATTATGCTTCAGTCCTAACAGGTACTGGCTTTGTGCTGCTACTGAAAATAGCATCAAGATCTGGGATCTTGAGAGCAAGAGCATCGTGGAGGACTTGAAGGTTGACCTTAAGGCTGAGGCTGAGAAGTCTGATGGCAGTACTGCTGCTACTACTGGCACCAAGAAGAAGGTATATGCACATAGAATTTTCTTCAATTGCTTCTATTTGCTGATTTGGTTAGTTTAATTGGCTCGTGCGCTTACTTGGTGATTGCCTTTGTTTTTTTTTTTTTAAATGCTTATGTGTTTAAGCTTAATCTATTATAGTTTTTGAGAATTGCTTAACAATGTGTGCACTGTACATGTTATGATATGTATTTGCCGTTTGTTATTGATTTAAAATTTTCCATCTTTTTAATGACTTTCTTAATATTGATTGCAAATGCTCTACTGGGTAATGTGGATTCCTGTAAAATCCCGTTTTCCTTGTGCTATGGCTATGAATTTATGTCTTATGTCTTGTTTTTACTTAAGTCACTAATAAGCTTGGTTTGGTTCTGTAGCTTGAATGTATTTGTCGTGATCTACTTCACATCAGAGTAACTCATTTCTGATTTTGTTGTGTTATTGAAGCCATTGATAAGTTAGTGTGGCAATCTTTTTAGCTTTTTATGAATTCCCTTAATAAAAAACATTATTTTTTGTTATTTACACCTAGTGTGGCTGCCTTTCTGCTAAGCAAATCATCAAGTGCCAAGTGCACATTATCAAGTCTTGTGGATTGCATCTCTCTCTCTCTCTCTCTCTCTCGATCTCTCGACAAGTTGCTTTTGCAATAGTCATCACAACTTGGTTCTTGTTACAAATCAATTCTAAGTCTTCTAAATATTATGTTTATATACATGGCTTCAATGTGCAAGTTTGATTGGTTTGGGATTGGTGTTCGTATATATATTATTATTTGATCATAGATATCGGTTTACTTGGTTTAATTATTTTACACTGAGATTTTTGTTTATGGACTTCACAAATATTTTTGGAGATGTTCATCAAATAGATTTTGCATTGTATTTACAGAACATTTACTGCACAAGTTTGAGCTGGAATGCTGATGGAAGCACCTTGTTCAGTGGTTATACAGATGGTGTGATCAGAGTCTGGGGAATTGGCCGCTACTGAAAGTAGTTTTTTGTTTGAGTTTCTAAACAAATGTTCTTGGTCAAGTAGTTGAAAAACGCCCTATTTAAGATTTGTTTAAAATGTTGGATCTTAATTTGCCTTTTTTTTTTTCCTGAAAAAAAGTTTGGATATTGCATATGGCTTTGAGGCCTATGCCGATATTAGATGTTTTGGATTCATAATTAGATGATAAGCTGGTTTCAAATTTTATTATTCGGAATGTGTAATGTGATGCAAATTCCTTAAAGCCTAGTCATTTTAAGAAGAGTGAACCATTTTTTCAACATGCCATTGAAGATGAACATGGCCATTTTCATGTTGAGCAGAATGATTAATTGTAAGATATAACGAGAGCCATACAAAATGCATATTTGGTTAATGTTTGGAGAAATGGTATTGATGGGTTATTAGGCATAAAACGTACGAAACCTTTGTGTTTGCAGTTTTGTGACCTTGAATTTGCTCTATTTTCTGGTGTGGTTCTAAATTGCTCTTTGCATTTGTCGATTCTTGTACATGCATGCTCTTGTGTTGCACGTTGTTTCACGCCAAAGCTTAAAAGCCTCGTAGCTTGGCCCAATGTGCGTGCACTTGTGTTGCATCCACACTCAAAATCTTCTGGCGAGTATTTAATTAAAAATATAAAAAATTTTAATTGAAAATCTTGCATTCAATCATTCTTAATAATATGTATAATAATAATATTTACAATTATAATTAGACGTTTTACATTTCTTATAAAAAAAATAAAAATAAAAAGCCGCTTGGTAATCTAAATATTGCTGCAAACATGAGAGGTACATGTATAATCTAAGAACACCTAAATTTAGCTGCTTAATTAAAAAATTGAGCAAGCTTGTGAGCTTCCTATCTTATTAGGCCATTTGCCTTAATAAAGTCTGCAATTGTATTTGTAGAGTATGGTTAATACACCTGAATGTGTCTAGCTAAAGCTTACGTCTTTAACTAGCTTAAGCTTAACTACATTACCCATTAATAATATTGCAAAATTTAATTGAAGGTTGGAATTGAAAACATTTGTGAAAATTAAGCTTTGACTTGCAATAAGAAAGAAAAGAGGGTTCAATTTGAAAATGGCCAAACGTTTCGATTTAATTGGAATATATTATATGTGTATATTTATGTAAAGATCACCTGCACAATAAACTAGCATGTGGTTGAAAGTGTGAGTGGAAATTGGTAAGGAGGTTAATTTCCTTTCCTCTTGCTTTCCCCCTCTCCCCTTCTCTCCGGATTTCCTTTCCTTTCCCTTGCAATCTGCCAAACACCCCCACAAGCGTAAGCTTTCTCATTCTCTCTCTCAGTGACCTTTGCTTCAGTCGTATCTGACCATTCTGTTTCATTGTACAAACCCTTATTTCTTTATTGAATAACATGATTGAAATTTCGTATATTCCGATCCTCCAATTATCAATTTCAATAAAAACTAATCATTAAAGGATTCATTTAACAAGAAAGAGTAGAGAATCAAAACTAAAAAGAATCGACGATGTCAGAGAACGATGGAGAGAAGAAAGTGGCCGATAGATATCTAAAGCGAGAAATACTTGGTGAAGGTACCTATGGTGTCGTCTACAAAGCCATTGATACCAAGGTAACCCTAAGATTTTTCTTTTCTTCTTTTTTTTTTTTTTAAATGAAGATTTTTCTGTTCATGCATTCATACTTTTTCTTTTTATTTTCTTATTTAAATTTTACTTTAAAGTTGGAGAAATTTGTAACTAGAGTGTGAAACGAAAGAAATTTGAATGTCCTGAAAGGGGAAATAAATTTGCTAAGAAGTTTCAGTTATCCTTTTAATTCGGCTGCTGATGCTACAGGTGGTTGAATCTTCGGTCTTTAATTGTTTTTGTTTGTGGGTATGGAAAAACAAATGCTTGTGGCGTATGAAGTAATTATTCTTGTGTTTTTCTTCAAATTTAACTGTATCACGCTAATCATTATTTTCCTCCTTTTTAGAGTGCTCTAGTGATAGTCTTAGAATTTCATCAGTCAAACTCACTACTGCCTCATAATCCACTTGGTTAGCTTACTTTAACTTCGACATGACATTGTATTGAAAACTTGCACTGTTTTGTAGCTCTTGTAATAGCATTTCATTGTCGAAGTTCTGCTTCAGATGTTACTGTTAACTTTTCTTGTCGAGTTGTAGCTTGGAAATTTTTTTGTATGGATTTCTATTATTGAGTATGATGCTAGTTTTCTTAACTCGCTCAATAGCTAAAGTGAAAGTTGAACTGTTCCTTGTTTGGTCTAATTTTTCTGTGTTTGGTGCATACAGACTGGGCAGGTAGTTGCAATTAAGAAAATTCGGCTTGGGAAGCAAAAGGAAGGGGTCAACTTTACAGCTCTTAGAGAGATTAAATTGCTCAAGGAACTTAAAGATCCAAACATAATTGAGTTGGTTGATGCATTTCCTCACAAGGGGAACTTGCATCTTGTGTTTGAGTTCATGGAGACTGATCTTGAAGCAGTTATTCGTGATAGAAACATATTTCTTTCACCAGCTGACATAAAGTCGTACTTCCAAATGACATTAAAAGGACTGGCTTTTTGCCACAGGAAATGGGTTTTGCATAGGTATTGGTTTGAGTTGAAAAGCTACATCATCAGACCAACAATTCCTACATGTTGTCTTAGATATTTTTGTGCATTTTTCTTACAGGGATATGAAGCCTAACAACTTGTTGATTGCTCCTAATGGACAACTTAAACTTGGAGATTTTGGTTTAGCACGTATATTTGGAAGCCCGGATCGCAAGTTCACTCACCAAGTATGCTTTTTCTTGTGCATTTAATTATTATCCTTTTGAATCTGTAGCCTCAAGAATTTAGAATTAGAAATAATTGATAACTAAAGCCATTATATCCCTAAATTGATATTCTCCTTCTCATGGTTTGTGGTGGCATGTTATATGCTGCTTACTGTCTGACACATAGGCTACTGTAACCTATGTTATCACTATATCTTCTCTCATGAGACATGGTCTTCTGTCTTGTATGTGTTTGTTTTTTTTGGTTGTATATCTAGTTTATTTATTTTTTTTTAAATATTGTTTTTGTTTTTGTTACCATCTGATTCACGGTGATTACTTTGTGTATTACTGGTGTTTTCTAAAGTTTCTTGCCTTATTATAATTCTGCAATTATACTTGTAATTTGAGAGATCAAACTTACAAGCTTGGAGTTCCAATGAATAGGTCTTTGCTCGATGGTACAGAGCCCCTGAGTTGCTGTTTGGCACCAAGCAATATGGTGCTGGGGTTGATGTTTGGGCTGCAGCCTGTATATTTGCTGAACTTTTATTACGACGGCCATTTCTGCAGGTGATGATATGTTTTCATGATTACATCCTTATTTGGGATTTCATCCTTGTAATTTTCGAGATTTGTAGAAATGAACGATAATGCAATAAGTTAAGAATATCCTTTTCTTGCCGTGGTCTGTGTTATTTAATGCCGTTTGCTCATATCTTTCTGTTCAAGTCATTTATGCAGTAATTAGTTCTATTTGCAGTTATAAAACTCCTTTTAAGTGGAATGATGTTTTGTTTGACGTAGTTTATATTCTTTGAGATTTGATATGAGTTTGATCATCTAGGATTACAAATAAATCCTTGTCTAGTGAGTCTCTTCCAATGTAGATAAAATAAAAATCTAAATCATGGGCGTTGGGTGTGTTCTTAGAACATGCAAACCTGTTCACTTTTTCACTTGATGGAAGAATCTTGATAGAAGACCAAGTCCTTGTAACAGAGGAATTAGAATAGAAACAGATAACTGATAATATCCTATTCCCATGCAGTTAAAAGATTTAAAATGCAGCTAACAAATTCGATGATAAAAGAAAGAATGTCATAGAAAAGAGTTTAGGAATCTCTAACACAAAAACACACGACTCTTTATGTGAGAATACAGCATTGTCTTCCTAGCAACAAGTAATCACTTTTAAAATTAATGTTTACTCCTCTAAAAAGAATTGCCTTGCAACTTATGAGTAACTTTTAATGGGTAACCAATCGTTCGTCTCAATATCTGAGGCCTGTTGTGTCCGTGACAAGCATTGTGCCTTTTTATCTGCAAGGAATTTACTCTTTGTGGAATCCAGATCCGGATTCCAATTGGCAAAGAATGTTATAGTTTTACTGGATTCCGTAACCTTTATTTTCCTAGAGACCAGGAGTTAATATGATTACTAATTTGTCAGAAATATAACTGCAGTTCTGTTTTGGCTCACCAAAAGTTCCTATGTTTTTTTTTTTTTAATTTGAAAAGCTTATTCTTTGAGCATCTTCTATCATGAAGAGCTTATTGTGTTGCTGAGGTGTTGTTTGGTTGACCATTGTTTAAGAAAGCACTTTTCTGTTGAATTATCTAAAGTGATGTTCTTGATTTTGCTCTTTCATATTTTGATGTTGATTAGAACTACAGAGGTTATCGAATTCAATAGGTTGCTTTGCATATTATTTTATTTTTATTATTTATAAGATATATCATCGATTGATAACTTTTTTTTTTGGTTACTTTATTTGTTTGATTATTTCAATAATTGTGTCTTTGTAGAATATTTCACAGTTGCATTCTATCACTTGTGTTATTATGCAGCTTGTGATTGAGGCATAAGATTTTGATTTGAAATGTTACAGGGAACAAGTGACATTGATCAATTAGGAAAAATTTTTCAAGCTTTAGGGACTCCAATGCCTTCTCAGTGGCCTGATTTGGTATATCTGCCTGATTATGTGGAATACCAAACCGTGCCTGCTCAACCTTGGCGTAAATTATTTCCAATGGCTAGTGATGATGCTTTAGATCTTTTATCCAAGATGTTTACATATGATCCAAAAGCTAGAATCACAGCGGAACAGGCATTAGAGCACCGGTATGGAGAACATTGTGAGTGGGAAATCCACATTACTGTTGATTTCTTGCTCTCATCTTCATATTTTGTGTAGGTACTTTTCATCTGCACCTCTGCCTACAGAACCAGCAAAACTCCCTAGACCTGCCCCAAAGCGGGAATCTGTCAATCCTAAGGCTTCAGATTTTAATCCACTGGAGGGACCTGCTGTGTTGTCACCACCAAGGAAAACAAGAAGAGTGATGCCTAATCGTGAGGGATTTGGGGGAAATGCATATCAAACTGATAAGAATGATGAACATGGTGATATCAGACAGGCAGCTGAGAATCACACAGGCAGGAATGAACAGGTGCCAATGTCAATAGATTTTTCGGTCTTTGGCTCAAGACCTATGAGTAGACCCACAATTAACAGGTAAAACTTTACTTACGTATTTCCTTCATATTCGTAACGGTTGTAAACCTTCTTAATTTCTCAAAACACGATATGAAATGGATTATAGGAATTGATAGTTGACCTTGAAGATGGTATTTAATTTTGTATGCATAATATCAGTAATACCCAATCATTGATGGGTGAGGATTGTTACGGATTTGTAACAGTTTATTATTGTAGCAGAAGTATGTGAGCTTTAGCCACCGATCTTTTAGTTGGATTCGGGGCTGGGATGGTGTGGTTTTGTGAACTGCAGAAGCTTACATATATATATATATATATATATATATATAACTCAACTTTTGTCAAGCTGAGTTCGAGCTCAAGAGTCTTGAGTAATGAGTCGAGCAGAGTTCGTTTAATATATATGGCAAAAATGTATTCCAAGATTGAACTTGAGCTTATTTGAATTTTAATTTAGGTTTAGCTTTTTTTTTTTTAATTGAATTTATCTAGATAATTGAGTTGAGTTGACCCAAATGCTAATATGTCGGCTATCTTGTCGATTTGTCCTCTAGTAGGGGAAAATTCAAGTTTTATTGAGTTAAATCAAGTTCTAGATTTGATTTCTTGAGCCAAGTCAAACCAGAGCTTGAGATTGTGTTGACTTGCCTCAGCTTGTTTAGATCCGTACTTTGCAAGGCTAGAACCTCACATCCAAAACTTATTCTTCCGAGATTGGATGATGAGGCGTATTCTGGACTAACAATCATGTGTTCTGACTAACTACCATGTGTTCTATCATATAAAGGTGTACTGTGGACTAATTGTCATGTGTTGTATCATATAAAACATCATGAATATTAATGATTGGTCATATAAGCATTTTGGTTTTTCTTTTGACAAGGTTACTTGAGGGGGTTTTGGCTTAGTCAAGCTTGGTAGAAGTTTTGCTTCCATGCATATATCAAGGATCTTAATTCATATTGGCTTTCTTTTTGGATTTTGTTATTCAAACTGGTTGTCATAACAGTATTTGAATGCAGAGTTCTTCCCAGAGGGTGAACGGCACTTCCGCAACTTTTTTATTCTCGTTCACTATAGTAGTTGAAGTGATAGTATCCTAATCTTATAGAGGTTTGTTATTTTTGATGGAAAAGCCAAATCATAAAAATAATATAATAAATTTTGCAAATCAAGTAAAATCCTGCTGCATAAACAGAATTCATAAATGGATGCAAAAGTGTGATTGGTAGACCACAACAATAACAACAACTAAGCCTTAATTCCATGCTGGATGGGGTTGGCTATATGGATTCTCTGTCTCCATTTCCTTTTGTCCAAAGCCATATCCTTCTCAATATTGAGCTAGTGTAAATCCTTGGAAACTGTCTCTCTCCATGTAGTCATTGGTCTTCCTCTGCCCTTTTTCTTGCTTCTTCCACAAAACGCTTAAATCTTCATACCAGAACATCTATGGGTCTATGTTGTACATGTGCAAGCTGTCTTAAGTGACCTTATCTTGTTTTAATTGAAACTAAAATCTTTCGTCATGGTTGCTGGCTTAAGAAAAAGTGTTTACCATTATTCTTGAAATTTGTAAAAGACAGCTACATTTATAGCTTTCACATTTATTATTTTGTTGTGCTTGTTGTCTTCATCATCTGTCTCGACACTTAAGAGCCAAAGAATCAGTGCGAAGCATGATGAAGAAAAACAAAAGAATAATTATATCCGTCGCTAAATAGTCAATTCTTTTTTTCCCCTTTCATGCCAAATGTTTATTCTTTGGTTAATTTTAATTGTGTGATGAGAATACAACTAAAACTGCAGTTTTTTTTTTTTTAAACTTTTGAAAAGATAAACTGATTGCAATAAGCTGTGAAGAACTTCCCAAATATAAAAGATATTCCCTGCTGAATAGCTAACCTTAATTGCATTGATAAGATAGTAATTAATTTATTAAGGAGTGGTATGAATATGTGTTATAATTGGATTTTGATCATTCAATTAATATTCAAAAAATTAGTTGAAATCATATAAATTCTATTTTGTTGATATTCTGTAGAAAATTATAATTTTTCCGGAGCAACTTCACTGTGTGGGAAAATTTTTTGTATTCAATTTTTAATTGTCAGAACAAATTTATAGGGCAACTTGAGAGTGGATTTTTAATTTTTCTTAAATGTTCACGATTAGAGAATAAGTTGGAAATTTAGAGCTAATTAAGATTGATGTTAATGTTGCTATAAGATGTGTTTAGGGGCTGATTAGATTGAAGAAAATAGAGAATTTGGTGGAGTTTTGGGTTCAGTTTATGGTAACTATTTCTTTCTGTAGAAGGGAGCTTTTGAAATAATAAAAGGAAAAGAAATAAGATGACAAGAGGCAGTGGAGAATGATTTGGAAAACTTGAGGGAATGTAAGGATCATAATCATATATTGTATAGGATTAGTTTAGAGGCTGATTAGATTAAAATAGAGAGTTTAGTGGTGTTTGGTTCTGTTTATGGTAACAATGTTAATACCATAGAAGAAAGTTTTGATATAAAGAAACAAAATAAGAAGGGAAGAAGAGATAGTGGAGGATAAGTTGGATAATTGATGGAATTGAGGTTTATATCAGAATTGCTGTAAGATGAGTTTAGGGGCTGATTGGATTGGACAAAATCGAGAATTTGGTTGTGGTTGGTTTATGTTTATAGCAACTATTTTTTTTTTTCATAGAGTAAGCTTTTGAAATAAAGAAAAGGAATAAGAACAGCAAAAGAGGGAAGAAAAGAAGAATAACAGTGGTCCTGCATTAGTAGCGAACAAAAGAAACCGAATTTTGATTAATCGAAAAATTATTCTGAAACCAAACCAATTTAAGGTTAATCAAACAAAAAATTGAAGGTTATGCATTTTATATGTTATGCTTTAACTTTTACACTTAAAATTTTTTAATTTTTATTGTATTTTATAAATATTATAATATATGGCTTTCTAAAATATTATTATAATACATATTTTTAGTAAATAAATATTGAAATTATCTCTTTATTGAAATCGTTTATTCATTATATATATATAATGAGTATTCTATTGTTAGTTTTATGTTAAATATATTCAATTCTTACAATTAATTATGAAAATTTTATTTTTCTTTTTATTTGTTAATGGATATTATATATGATTTGTACTTTTCATTTTTGAAGCATTTTTAATAAAAATCGCTGTTAATTGACTAATTATTAAAATTGTTTATGAATCGGTTAACTGGTCTATGTGTGAACCTAGTCCTGCAATCAATCATAATGCCCATAATTTTATTGTTTGAATCCCAAAGAAAATAGCAATGTTACAAAGGTTTTCAACTTCTCATAGATATCCAAACATCTTTTTGTCTTTTTAGGTACTCCAGAGTATAGAAATTCCTAATGTGAACAAAGACTTCACAAAAATGGAATTCTCCTTTTCTAAGTGGTAAGATCCCAAATAGGAAACTAAACTTTTAAACAGACGAAAGAATACTTAAATTATTGTTCTTAATATTTAAGAAAATTTATTTTTAATTTTCTTTTCTTTGATTTTGTAGAGGGTGATGGTATAGGTATCTAGACAAAGTTTATGTGGTTTAGATTGCTTGTAGTATCAAGAATTACTCTACAAGCCCAAAAATTAATTGGCTTTTTACTAAATTACTTTGAACCAGTAATTGACCGAATTCAGTTGATCGAAACTTTATTGTTTTTAATATTTCAGTTTGGTTTTACTTATATTCTGTACATGTACGTTAGCATTTTATGGAACTTGCCGCAAGCATTGGGATTTCTTATTTGCCTATATTTGTATATTTACATTCATTCAAAAATTTGTCTATATTTGTGTTTCGTGCTTCTGTTGGGCAATTTGTGAAAGCAGATGCCACCTGTATGTATCTTTGAAATTTTGGTTTGTCAATGGTTTTCCTATTGCATATTGGTTGGCGCTGTCCTGGTGGCTTTCTACTTTTGGTTTTTCCTCCTTGACTGAGAAAGAAAAGAAAAAGTAATATTTTGTCTGTGCAGCCTGTGCCTTAAGGATTATGTACCTAATTATTTTCTTTTATTCATGCAGTGCTGACAGATCCCATCTAAAGAGGAAACTAGATCTTGAATTCCAGCACCCAGAATAGGAGCCATTAGAATCTTGTGTTGTTATTGGATTTGGTAATCACTTCTGAGCAAATACCATTTCAATGCATTTATAAGGTAATCGAATAGCTTGAGTTTGTTGTAATTATGCGGCAGCAATTCACATACTGGCAAAAACCAGAGCTGAGCTTGGCTAAGGAGTATCATTTTTTCACATATTTGGCACAAAATATTTATTAAAAAAGTGAAAATAGTGAGTTATTTTCACATTTTGAGAGAATTTATTAATTAGTCAAAATTGTTAACTGAATTGCGAAGTTCGATGCCTGAGAGCAGCTGAACTGCAGTTTGGGCTGCTCAAGCTCCAGTATAGATATTGTTACGACTTCTTGTGTTCTTGTATTGGTTGAGAAGGGCTAAAAAGAGGTGTTCTCTGAGGACAGAAAAGTAAATCTCTTAATTCCTGTGTACCTTTCAAGTCTTTTTTAGCATAATTTCTTATTCGGTCATAAATGCCATCTTGCCATGAAATCACACTTCTGATGCCATTTAATTTGCTGCTTCTGTTAAATGTTTTTCTATTCAATATTAACTGAGATTTGGGATTTTGAATCTTCTTTGGTTGAGTTGTGAACTTGTGTAGCAGGTGAAGTGCATAGGTGCACTACGAATTTTGTGATGGAAACTGCAAGCAGCAGCCATATTATGAAATGCATTGACAATTATTATTCTTTAATACATCAAGTAGCCCCACCATTATTCAGAAAAGGAACTGAGGTACACCATCCCAAGTACATAAACTTAATCATATAAACTAGAGAAACGTGGAGATCTAGTAGTGTGTATTACTACATCCGTTATTTTTCAGGTGTTTTTACTTTTCCATATTAAGCTTCTTTTCAAAAATCAGAGGAACATTAATTATTTTTGGTAATTTTACCCTTGTTTCTTGGTATGTCTCAACTCTTTTTTATATCATTAAGTAAAGGTATAATTTAGTCCATTGTGTGCATCTTTGAGAAACCATTATGTCATTTCCTTAATACATGTGTCATTAGCCTATTACCTTTAGTTTCCTTAAAAAGACATTTGGAATTGAATGTAGGAAGGGAGAATTCCATAAGTAATAAATAAGCTTTTCCTTTCAATATTTTTATAGTAGATTATCAATGTATCTTGTCACTAAAATCCCAGGGGAGATTCCATTTAATATAAATAACCCTTAGGAGGTCATTCCAATAATCCCATCTCAAGAAGCCAAATGTCTCTACTGGCTTTCAGATTACCAAACAATGGAAACGCTTTGACTGCTTGGTGTTGCTGCATCCTTTGGTGTTCCTGACTCATTCATCCTGTTTGCAGCATCCTCTGCCTAAGGAAAAATTATCTTCCAAGTATTAGATTTGAATAGAAGCAAAATATAAAATTTAAACAAGTGAGATATAGCTTTATTGAGTAGGAAGGGGTGTGCTTTTTTTTACTTGTTTCACCCAATTTGTTCTAAATGTGATGATTAAGAGGAGTAGCCCTTGGACAAGAAGTGCAAATATGACGCCCAACCACAGTCCCTACAAAGAATATTATCAACATACACTAATAGGATTGTTGGGTGTTTGCCATTTATCTTAAACTATGCGTAAAGTTTTAGCTTCTTACCTTAGCATTCATGTGGACGACAAATGCTAGTATTGCAGAAGAAGGAATGCCTACAATATAAAAAGAACCCAGATTCACATATGCGCCTATTTTCTGCCATCCACATCCTCTAGCAATACCTGATGAAACTCGAAATTATAAAAACGGTCATTGTTGATTGAGTTATGCATAGCGAGTATTGATAATTGTTGAAAGGAGAAATGGAAAGAACCTGAAAGAACGCTTTGAAAGGAATCAAGGAAGCTTGAGGCAGCAAGAAGAGGCATCATTGAGGATACATATTTGATGACTTGTTTTTGATTGCTATAAACATTGCCCCAAATGTTTCTCACCAATATCATCCCTACTCCTACTAAAATGCCCTCTCCAATTGCCATGCACATCACTATTCTTGCTGCTAATTGTGCTGCTTTTGCATTTCCAGCCCCCAGTTCATTTGAGACCCTTGTGCTACATCGAGGACAACTATTTCAGGAATTATGCAAATGATTGAATTAATAATCAAATCATTATAGTTCAGTCAACAAACCTCACAGCTGCACTGAGTCCAAATGGGATCATCCACACTAAACCAAAGGTGTTAAGGCTGATGATATGCATTGAATAAAATATGTATGAAAGTGTGAACAATAATAATAATAATAATAATAAAGAAATCTTTGACAGAGTTTGATTCAATATATATGTTTTTACACTAACCATATTGAAAGCACTGAGGTTTCTAACTTTGGATTAGGAAGCAAACCAGAGAGCAGAACCACCAACTCAAATGTCCAAACTTTCAAGCTGCCAAAAATGCGATGTTATAATTTGCCGCGATGCATTTTAGTACAGATAGTCCAATGTTTATGGGCAATTGGGTTTTTTTTTTTTTATATTTCAAAACTTGTAGATATGTCATATGTGTCTCTATACTTTTCAAAATAGGTGATTTTTGTTCATTATAAAATTAAACATATTTACCTTTCAAGTAGAGGACATTTGGAATAATGTAATTGGTTGACATATGACAATGCTATTTCTCTGTATTTTGAAATTTTAAGGATAAAAGGTCAACAAAAAAAACCTTAGTGGCATTTTTTAACCACAACAGTCCAATGGTCAAAAATAACTTTAACCCTTCGCAATCTGAAAAGAGGAACTTACCAGAGCATGAAGGCCGAAGGGATAGCAATTCTCAAGAAAGAAGGGATACCATGAAAGGCTTTCTTAGAGAAGGCAGACCAAGTGGAGTTGCAAGAAGAAGAGAACTTCACATAAACTACCAAAAGCAACACATTCACCCAATAAGATATGGAATTAGCCAAAGCAGCTCCTCTGCTTTGAAGCCCAGTTTTGAACACCAAAGCCCAACATACCAAAACGTGTATCAAAACTGTAATGCCAGAAGTAAAAATCATAGGAAACACTTGATTTTGAGTTTGTAAGAAAACCACAAGACATTGAAGAATAGCATATGCAAAAATGCTTGGAATCATAAAACAGGCATACAGTCCAGCTTCTTCTGAAATCTCATGATCTTGGTGCAGTGCAATTAGTATTGATTTTGTATTAGCCCAGATAATGGCCAAAACTGCACTAATTAGGGTAAGCACAAGCATGGCTCTTTGTGTGTATATTCCCATCATATGGTATTGTTTTGCTCCAAATGATTGCCCACATAAGGTTTCCAATCCACTAGCCATTCCCATCTGATCAATCAAATAAGATTTACTTTAAGTTTACAACATAAATTAATTGAAAAAAATAAACACAATTAATAATGCTTATTGTTTTTTTTTCTATATTCAAAATTCATTGACACTTGCTTTCAAATGCTTAAATATATTTTATACATAGAATTTGATTTTAAGACATTTGGTTAAAACAAAAATTCCTACAATTCCGTTTGCTTTATTAGTAATTAATTTTGGTATCATTCCTCTTTTTAATTATGGAAAATAATAGAGTGTCGTATGGTTTAAAATCCACTAAAGAATTAACAAGAAATGGAAAATGAAAAGAATGGTGTACATGAAACAGCTACCCACCATGAATTGTGCACAAAACATACTACATGCCTTCCTCATGAAGGTTGGCTGCTTTAATCATGCAAATTCACTATTAGCGTAGCAATTAATTTATAATACTTTAAATATTCTTTTTTCTTTTTCATCAATTTGTATATTTAAACCCAAATAAAATAAATATTAGATATCAATGTTTTGTATTAATTTATTGATGTAGAGATGGCAAATTTTGACTCAATTCAATCTGTACAAAATTTTTTATGATCCAAACTTGATTTAATTCATCAATAATAATACATTTATGGTATGATTTATTTATAACCCACAAAGTGATGTGATCCAATAATAATAATAATAATAATTTAACCTATTTGACCCGTAAAATAATTTGATTTAATTCTACTTATCAATAACTAACAAGATAATTTTATTTTGTATCTTGTAGTATAAAAGCAATTGTTTATATGTTATATGTAAATATTTTTTTTTAATTTTTAATAATCCAACACGAACAATTTGAGATCCGAACTTTTGCCATATCTTTTAATTGAATCGAGCCCGACTAAAGTTAGGCCTCGAATCGATTAATCCAAATTTTTTTGATCCCCGATCCAAATATCTCGTTTAACCCGAAATTGAAATAAGATGCAATATCTTAATCATACAAATATCAAATTTCATTATAAGTTTGGTAAATTTTCTGTATTTGCACCCAGAAAAGCAACTGAAAATAATTTTCCTATCTAAAATGGCATATGAATTCAGAGAAAGAGAACACACAGGGTTACAGTGATAATGAAGATGATCATGACCAAGAAAATATCTGCACATTCCCAGACTCAGATTATACTCACGCAAGAACAAGAAAGAAGACATAGCAGAAGATGGAAACATCAATCCAAGAAGAAGAGGTAGGTTTCTGAGAAAATATAGAAAAATACCAAGAAGCTGAAGCCAGTGAGGGAAGCAAAAGAAGTAGCCATTGAAGCAGCAGAGAGAGGTAATTCTCCAAGATGACCCACAAACATTACAGAAATTACTTGTAAACTGTAATTTAATAATCCTACAATGAACAGAGGCCCTGCTAGCCATACTTGTTTCTTCAACTCTCTTCTAATTTTATTGTTATTTTCCATTTCTTTTTTCTCTTTTCTTTGCCACCTCTTCATCTCTACTTCCTATATATATATATATATATATATATATAAATATATATATATATATATATATATAAATATCTGTAGATATTTATATATATATATATATATATATATATATATATATATATATATATATATATATATATATATATATATATATATATATATTTATATATATATAATAGGCTTAGTTGCTAAAATCCTCCCATTTATGATTCCATTTTTATTTTAACCTCCAAATTAAAACATTGATCAAATTGGCACCTATTTTTTTAAAAAAATTTTTAAAATTCAACCCCATTAAATTTTCCGTCCAAAATTTTGTTTAAATTACTTAATTACATTTTTAATTTATATTAAAGTAGAAAGCTAAAGAAAGTTATATTTTTTAATTATTAAAATAATAAAATTTATTCCAATATGCAATTAATCTCATCATTAAAATGTTAAATCTCTAAATTTATATAGAAATTTTCAATTAAACAACATCATCAATTCATTGATAATTTTGTTAAAACTAACATAAATGATTATAAGCCTACTCGGCAGGAATATAAATCAATTATGTATTTTCATGGGGCCGTCTATAAAATTCTAAGGGTTAAATTACGAGCCAATTATTAATTAAGGACGCTCATTCATTACTAAAATAGATAAATGGATAATAACACTATTAGTCACAATCGAAATAGAGGAGAACAAGTATTTTCCTTAGAAATTAAGCATCAGCATTGAATATATATTATATGTTTTTTTTTAAATCAATAGTGATAACTATGTAAATGTCATGCTCCAAAACCTAAGCAATCAGCCCATTATACCTGACAGGGTTCAAAGTCCATCAACAAAAGAGCATGAGCCACAAGTCAAGGAAGAGGCCACGTGATGTCTGATCGGACTGATGGGACATTACGTCTCAATCAGTCTACAGATACAATGCAAAGCTCATGCCCTTTATCTGCTCTTTGTTACTTCGTCGTTTGTTTGCTCTGACAGCTAATTATCACGTCACAGGCACTCAAATGCATTCATCTTATCTCATATAAATAGCATAATGTATGGTGGCACCAGATATTGAATCTCTAAGACTCTCTCTCTCTAAAAAGCTATTGACTTAAATTTCGAAATAATTACGCCTGATCCGACCGGACTTTCCTTCTTGCAGAAATTTCATAGCCGATCGATCGGAAATAACTCATGCCAACTCTCTCTCTCTTCTCAGATAAAGATTTCCCAGTTTTATCAAGTAATATCATTGGATGCCACCTTCAAACTTGATCAGAGAAGTGAAATGTACTTGCAACTGCATGCCTTCAAAACCCATCATGATATCCAACATTTTTAGTCACTTAGATAAGGATAAATGATATCATTGGTATATACTATATCTGTTTCAAAATATATGAAGTTTAAGAAAAAAAATCTTATTTCATAATATATGACATTTTAATATAATTAAGATACATTGATTGATTTTTACCAAATATAAACTTATTTAAGTTACTTTTATAAAAGTGATTTTTAACCTATATTAATTACATTGTACAATTAATATAAAAACAATAATATCTTTTAATTAAGAAGTAATTACTATTTTTAAATACTGTGTATTATCTTCTAACGTTAAGTATTTTGAAACGTTTGATGTTTCATAAATAAATTACAACTCTACGTGGCAAGTAACGCTTTCCATTTGGTATTTTACTATGCAAATTGTCATCATTAAATTTTATAGATTTTTCAGTTTCAAAATTATTTTATAAAGGATGCTCAAACACCTTTGTGCTTTTGTGATTGTATAAAGTTGTTAAACATAAAATTAATTAGACAATATAAGTGAAATAATGGTGCGAATGGAAATGAGAAGTATTCACGCTGTAGAGCTATAGATATTCATATGTATTTATCAATTTGTATTCAAGAAATTAATAAGAACTTTCAATTTCTATTTAATATTTAATATAACGTAAAATTAAAGAAAGTAATGCTATTGAGTTATTAATAATAAGAAAAACTTATTATTGATTCTAATTGTATTAAATATTAAACAAAAACTAAAAAACAAATTGTTTTATAAGAAACAAATATTTTTTATTAATTTTATTGGAATTATTGATAGAGGGGTTTAATTGAAAATTTTCAAAAACATTAGAGATCTAATTATTACATTTTAAATAATAGGATTCTGATTGCGAATTGTTAGATTTTTTTTAGTTATTCCTTATTTTTAATATATTCAGTATTAAATAAAAAATCAAGAAGTTAATTTTTGAATTAAAAAAATGATAGAATTTTTTTCATTAGTTTTGGTCAGAATTATTTGGATGAATGGATTTATTTGAATAGGCCTAACCTAATTGTTACATTCCAAGTGATGGATTCTAAAATTTAAATTGTCCCAAATATCAACAGTTTTGTCATAATTATTCCAGAAAATTTTGCATAAAAAATAATATTTTTATCCTTTTGAAATATTAGTAGTTTCTTTTTCGAGATTAAAGTCTTAACAGTTAAAATAAAATCCTAAGAGTGTTTTTGATAATAAATTTTTGGGGACAAAAAGGATTAAATTTGAATTCTAATCAATTAAAAAAATCAGATTTTCAATCATTTAAATTACAGATGATTTTTAAAATAATTTATCCTCTAAAAGTATATTTGTTATTCAAGAAAGAAGAGAGTAAAATCAGAGTATGTGTATGGTTTTATTAAAGGCGAAAAATGTGAACTTTGTTATCCAATTTACAGATATAAAATCAAGTAGGGGTGTGCATCGGTCGGATGAACCCGATTAACCTGAAATTTCTATATTTTCCTCATTCGATCCGATCCTATATAAATATAGGGTCCCTACCCGATTAACCTCCCCCCCTTTTTTTTTCGGGCCCCGACCTGAATAACCCGAATAACCTGAATTTTATTTTTTTAATTTACATATTTAAATTAAAATCCTAAATTAATACAAATAAATAATATTAAATACAATAAAAATATTTTAAAAATACAAAAAACTAACAATTTCAAAATTACATTAAATAGATATTATATATTAATTAATATTGTAGAGAAATAAGATTTTTTTATTTATATATTTAAAAAATTGGATTGTTCGGTCGGGTTAGTCGGGTTTTCACCCAACCCCAACTATCTCTAATATCTAAAACCGACCCGACCCTATTAATCCGATTAACCCCACCTGAATTAGTTGGTTCGGTTCGGATTGGTCGAATTGATCGGATCGGGTCGGTTTTTGCACACCCCTAAAATCAAGAGAGTTAATAATGTAAAGCCACAAGTTTAGGAAGTTAACCTTTCCACAAATGGCAATTTAGATTTGTTTTCTTTCAATTTTGTCCCTATATTGGATAAGTAATTAGGCAACCTTTTGATTGCATGCCCCTCACGTGTCCATTGCGTTCGTCCAATTCTTGGCTATTTAATAGCCTCATCACTTTAAGCACGCATGGCAACAATACTTTCAACCTTATTTTCTTAAACTCGAATTTTTCAAATTACTCTTTTCGTTTTTTTTAACAATTATTTTTATCATTTTTATAAAAATTAAAAAATATTAATTAAATGTAATGATTAAATTATTAAATTAATTAATTTTAAATAAATTAATTTATATTAAAAAATAAATTAAAAAAATAAATTATATTAAAAATTTAAAAATAATAAATAAATAAAATTTAAATTTTATTTAAGACAGTCACGTATAAAGAAACGGAGCAACCGCTTAATAACCGAGTTAGTATATCGTAGGCTCGGTAAGCCGTGAGTTAGTATATCATAGGCTCGGTAAGCCGTCCTCAACTTATCAATGCAAGTCACTGTAAGTATTACAGTAAGTTCAGACATTACAGAGTTATAATCCAGCTATTATGATAACTAATAAATATTTACGCAATTTTATTAAAATCGGATAAGATAAAGAACCAATAAGATTGAATGTTTGTTATTCGATCGGTCCAACTAATTTTTTTATTTTTAAAATATTATCAATTATTATAATTTTATAAATACTATTATATAAAAATTAAAAAAAATATTCATCAGATATTAAATATATATCACAAATATCCTAATAATAAGTTACAAAACATAAATTCAATTTTATTATTACAAATGATTAATTATGAATTTTTGAATATCATATGTTAGAAACATAAAAATGCAATCATATCATGAAACAAATTTCATGTTTAGATGGAATACTAATGAATCAAAGATAAGTGACATCTTTAGAATTTAAAATACTAATTTTTTCAAATAAATAAATAATAAAAATTTAATATATATATATATATATATTAAATTATTATTATTTATTTATTTAAAAAAATTAGTATTTTAAATTCTAAAGATATCATTTAATAATTTAATATACGATTACAATGAACCAAATAGATAATAAGTATATTAAATTATTAAGTGATATATTTAGAATTTAAAATACTAATTTTTTTCAAATAAATAAATAATGGAAATTTAATATATATATATATATATATATATATATATATATATATATATATATATGAATGATTACAATGAACCAAATATATAATAAGTATAGGTTTGTATAGGTTTTTCGATTTAATCCAATTTTTACAGTTCAATTTGATTTTTGCTAATCCAATTTTGAACAGTTAAACTAATTGGATGACTTGTTGGTTCACTATCAAATCGGTTCAACCGACCGATTCGATTTTAATAACATTGCATTTACGTTTTGGACGTCGATGAAAACCGCTATATAAAGTCAAAAAACATCTAGGTATGAAAGTGCTCTGTCTATACAAGAAAATATTTTATTTTCTAAAAATAATGATTTAAATGTTGGAATATTTATAATTAGAGTTCTGTTATATTATTTTCTTAAAGACTTGACTATTATATGGTCTAATTAGTGCCAAACTATTAGAAAAGAAGCCTTAATTTGAATTTATTTTTCACAAGAGATTAATTAAATTATGTGGTTCATTTACGGACTTAAATATGTCCAGCATTGCTAATGGTCGAATCTTTGAAGCAAGGCCTAAAATAGTTTCCCTTATTGTCAAACAATGGCAACATCTTGGCTGCTTGGAATTACAGCTTTTGGCATTTCCAACTCATGAACTCTATTCGCAGCATCTTCTGCCTGGAAAAAAAAAAAACTTTGCAAGTATTAGATTTAAAAGGAGAAGCAAATACAAAGGCATAATACATATGTAGCTTCTCATACTCATTTAAAATTTTCACTTAGCTTGTATCGAACACTGCACGTTATTAAATTGTTCATGCCAATCTGACAGTGCACAATACTTTAAAGTCAATTTCACTCATAATCATTGGATTTATGCCTAATCGCCTAAAAGTAATTGATTTATTTTTTGTAACTTAAATGCTACTGAACTTATTACATTTTTACAGAAAAATCATATTAATCAATTTTCAACGATAATTCTTATCGAAATGCTAATATGACACGTCATGTCATATGTCCGAATACACATGTCATAATATATCAGCAGTCACGTTACCGAAAGAGATCATATCACACGATATGTCAGTATGCCATGTCATATGGTTAGACATATGTAACATTTTTCGGTGACGTGGTTGCTAACGTATTGTATCACATGTGTCGAGATATATGACGTGACGTGCTACGTCAATATTTCGGCAATAGTCATTGTTAGAAATCAGTCAAAATAATTTTTCTGCAAAAAAGTGATAAATTTATTGACATTTAAATTACAAAAATAAATCAATTACTTTTAAACGATTAGTTGTAAGTTTAGCAATTATAGATAAAGTTTATCGCAATACTCTATGTATTGGTGTATAACACAAAGAATGACAATTGAATGGAATGACAACTCATGATAAATAAACTTAAAAAGTAAGCTATAACAATTAAGTAGAAAGTGAAATGCTATATTACTTGTTTGACCCAATTTGTCTTAATTGTGATGCAAAAGAGGATGAGGCCTTGGATAAAAAGTGCAAATATGATCCCTAACCACAGGCCCTACCAAAAAAAAAAAAATATTAATACACATTAATAATAAGAGTTGAGTGTATTACTAAAAAGATTCTAGTTGCTTAGTGCTTGCCTTTGTGTTCAGGTGGATCACAAAGCAAATACTGCAGAACAAGGAATGCCTACGACGTAAAAACTTCCCAAGTTCACATATGCACCAATTTTTTGCCATCCACATCCTCTAGCCACACCTGAAACTCATAAAAAAAAAAAAAATCTTTGGTTCAGCATGAAATAAGGAGAGCATGTATTTAAATTATTTAATAAATGAACGCATGCGATTCGACAGTTTAAATACAGATAAGTTTGGAACTCAGTCATTTTAAATACAGATAAGTTTGGAACTCAGTCATTTTAATCCGGAAAGAAAAAGAACAGCACAAAATAAACAGAGGTTTAACAATTGAAAATAGCTCAAAAGGACTATTATATTATTTTTCTATCAAATTTGCCACTGGACTTCTAATTAGTGGGTCCAAATATACTCTTGTTGGGCCCAACACAAGTGGATAAAGAATGCCCCTAACCTGTTAAGAATAGCTAAAACATACCACTATTTTTTTCCCCATGCAAATATGCTATTGAACTTCTTGAAGATATTACAAGAAATTTTTGATCCCTGCTAAGTCTGTTAATGAGAAATTTGTGAGGAAAATATTTCTGTGTCTGTTTCTATCCTTACAAATCCATTTGGTGACTTTTTTGCCTTCTGATTATAGAAGTCATTGCAAACCCCTTGCTATTTTGCTAGAAAAACTTTCGCAGATTGCTGTTGCTATGTAGCATTTTTCCTGAAGTTAAAGTATGCATCTCTTGTAAGATTATAGTTTGCCCAAGTAGAACAATTCAGTGACATTTACACAAGAAAACTATGCAGGAGTGCTTTTGATGAATTTTCAACGTTTCAGAGGCATTTTTTAACTTCAAAAAAAAAAAAAGAAAGAAAACTTGTGAGAAATGTAGAAAGAAAAAAATGGAGATAACCTGATAGAACACTCTGAAATGAATCAAGGAAGCTGGAAGCAGCAAGAAGAGGCATCATGGATGATACATATTTGATGACTTGCTTTTCACTGCTATAAACATGTCCCCAGATGTTTCTCACTAATATCATCACTACTCCTACCAAAATGCCCTCCCCAATTGCCATGCAAATCACTATGCTTGCTGCTAATTTTGCTGCTTTTGCATTTCCAGCCCCCAGTTCATTTGCAACCCTTGTGCTATTCAGGACACATAACATGTAAGCAAATCATCGAATCAATACTCAATATCATTAAATTCACTTATCATACCTCACAGCAGCACTAAGTCCAAATGGTATCATCCACACCAATGCAAAGGTATTAAGGCTGTTGATAGACATATTTTAAATTTAATATACTCTAATGTTAGTTGAAGATTAGGAAATATATATATATATATATATACCAACCATATGGAAAGCACTGAAGTTTCTAACTTTGGATTCGGTAGCAAACCAGATAAAAGAACCACCCCCTCAAATGTCCAAACCTTCAAGCTGCCCAAAAATCGTGGTTATATGAAACTATCCAAAGAGAATTTAAACAAAGTTGATCCACATCCATAGTTGTTGAGGGAAGATTCTATTTTTCAAATTGTGCTACAAGAAGAAATGTTCCACTAATTGTTTCCAATATCGGAAGAGAAAACTTACCAGAGCATGAAGGCTGAAGGGATAGCAAGTTTCAAGAAAGAAGGGATACCATGAAAAGCTTTCTTAGAGAAGCCAGTCCAAGTAGAGTTGCAAGAAGAAGAGAACTTCACATAAACTACCAACAGCAATAAATTCACCCAATAAGATATGGAATTAGCCAAAGCAGCTCCTCTGGTTTGAAGCCCAGTTTTGAACACCAAAGCCCAACATACCAAAACGTGTATCAAAACTGTAATGCCAGAAGTGAAAATCATAGGAAACACTTGATTTTGAGTTTGTAAGAAAACCACAAGACATTGAAGAATAGCATATGCAAAAATGCTTGGAATCATAAAACAGGCATACAGTCCAGCTTCTTCTGAAATCTCATGATCTTGGTGCAGTGCAATTAGTATTGATTTTGTATTAGCCCAGATAATGGCCAAAACTGCACTAATTAGGGTAAGCACAAGCATGGCTCTTTGTGTTTGTATGCCCATCATATTATATTGTTTAGCTCCAAATAATTGCCCACATAGGGTTTCCAATCCACTAGCCATTCCCATCTGATAAATAGAAATTTACTAATAAACTGAAGCCATTGAAGGAGAAAAAAAGGAGAAAAATAGAAAATTAATACTTACCAATAAGCTGAAGCCAGTAAGGAATGCAAAGGAAGTGGCCATTGAAGCACCAGAGAGAGGTAATTCTCCAAGATGACCCACAAACGTTAAAGAAATTACTTGTAAAGTGTAATTTAATAATCCTACAATGAACAGAGGACCTGCTATCCATAGTTGTTTCTTCAATTCTGTTCCAATTTTATTGTTATTTTCCATCTTTTTTTCTCAAAGAAATGCTTTGTATGTTTGTGATTCCATGTGTGAGAGAGACAATGAACAAGAGACAATATCCCTCTTTTTTATTGCACAAAATAACTAGAGATGATCATGGTGGGGACCCACCCCGAATGGGGCGGAAAATCTCCGAAAAATTCCCTCGTAGGGATGGAGACGGGGGAAAAGTATTTTCCGACTTAGAATTTAGGACGGGAACGGGAAGTGTGGTCCCCACCCCAAAATTTTTCCACCTCCGAAATTTAATTACTAAATTTAATTATATTTATATAATTTAGTTTTAAATTATATTTAATTTTAATTTTATCAATTGTTAAAATTTATATTAGTTTGATTTGTAATTAAATTTATATTTTTAATTATTAAATATTATATTTCAATTATAATTAATTATTAAATATTATATTTTAGTTATAATTATTTTTTTTTAAATAAAAATATTTTTTATGCGGGGACGGGGATCCCCGTAGGAATGTGGATCCCTGCGGGGACGGGAAAAATTTTTTCCCCAAAATACTATTGGTTTCCGCCCCGGCCTTGCGCTGTCCTTGCACGGGACAGTAGGTGGGGAGGCACTCCCCCGCCCCGCCCCGCGATCATCCCTAAAAATAACCTTTTATAGTTTTGTATTTGCCCTAATTCCTAGTAACGTGGGATCCAATGATAATCCAAAGTGAAAATATAAAGATATTCTCTATCTTGTGGACAAAACCATATGGCATTTTATAATTATTTCACCAACTTCTATTCTGTTCCATTTCATCCTTCTATATATATATATATATATATATATATATATAGAAGGATGAAATTAATAGAACACAAAAATTGATAGATTAGGACTACTATTTTTTAGAATATTACAATATTTTTACTCAATTAAAAAGAGTTAATTAAATATTTATACCTAAATTGTCATTAACTTTTCATTTTAATTTTCAAATTAAAAAATCTTACAATTTAATACTCAACATTTAATTATATTTTAAATTAGAGACTATAAAAAATTTTGTCCAAAATTAATGTTATATTTCGTGAACTATTAATTTTGGATGTAATTTTTAATATATTTTTTAAATTTTAAGTATAATTAAAAATTGAGCACTAAATTGTAATTGTTTTTTTGTTAATTTAGAAATTAAGCTGAAAATTGAGTGAAAAGTTAAAAATTTTTTGTAATTAATCCTAAGAAAAGTGGAAAGTGAAGTCATGAACTCAATATAATTTTATCGGAAAAATTTAAAACTGCTTTTTGCCAAAATTCTATAAAAACTATCCATAACAGGCAACCGTAATCAACTATGGTTTGGTTGTGTTGTAAAGGAATGGCGAAAGATCGAGTCTTTGCCTCACTGGGGAAGGCAATGAGTAAGGCAGTTTGACTAATTTCCTTTCTTTTACTCTGAAGTCTTACCTCTTCTCCATTTGTTTTTTCCTTTGCATTTCCCTTTGATTAGATATTCGTTGTTAATTTATGGAGTTCTGTTTGCAATTTCCTAGTCTGAGGTTAGGTATTTGGTCGTTGTTAATGAAAAGCTCAATTCAAGGGATTAGAGAAGCTTCCTGTTTATCATTTCACCTGGTCTTCACGTCTTCACGCGAGAAAGAGAGAGAGCAGCACCGCAAACGGCGACCACCTCTCCCAGCCGCACCGCCACCGCTGCTTGCCCATTCCGGTTAGGCTTTGTTTAATGCTTGCCTATTGATTATTTAGCATCTGCCTACTATTATTTTGGGTTCCTCTTTTCCCTTTGAAGTTTGACCACATCACGCAAGCAGTCACTCGGTTTTCACCTTTTATATGCAAAATTGAACCTCTTACTATATTTTTATGAAATTTTCCTTTTGAATTTTTAATCAATATATATGGCAATATATCAGTTGGAAAGGAGTGACTGGCAATGTAAATTTTTCAAAAAAATTACAGTCAAAAGAAAAAAAAAGGAACTAAAAATTTATGACTTTTGCAGAATTTCTCTCGCACTAATGGAGTTTGAGGAATTTTTTGTAGGGTTTGAGTTTTTAACAGATCTGTTGATTTAAGAATTAATGGAGTCCATTCCAATTTCTTAATTAAAAAAATGCTTTTAAATTTTTTCAACTTTTACATTCACACCAAATGAGACTGTTAGAAGGTATACCATAAGCAATCTGTGTTGAGCATTGGATCCTGAATTCTTAAAGTGCCATGAACTTTAAGATCCAGAATTCTTGTTAAAAGGTATACCATAAGCAATCTGTGTTGAGCATTGGATCCTGAATTCTTAAAGTGTCATGAACTTTAAGATCCTGAATTCTTGAAGTAAGAAGTCATGTTTACATATGCATCTCATTCAATAACCCCGTGTACTGAACCTTCCTCATATTAATGTGAAGATTTTCAGCTAATATTTTATGTATTGTATGCCTGCATTTTATTTCTCATCTGGTTATTAAGAAAGTAGGAGGGCCGTAAGAGTGGTATACTATATTTTCAAAATTTTTTAAAATAATTATATTGTTTTTTTAAAAAATCCAGTTGGACACCAGTCGAACTGTGCTTCGACATCTGGTCCTGTTTTAAAAACATCGCTTTTTGACATTGGGTTGTTTTTTCTATTCAATTTCATTTTCTTCTATTTAGAAGAATGGCAAAATTTCTGTTTCATAGCCTGAGAAGGGCTTCTTTGTTGATAAAGCCATCATCATCTCTTCGCTCCTCCTCTATCGGGTACTTTCTTTCTTCCTTTGTGATTCTCTCTAGTTGTGTAACTTCTAGTTAGCTAAGCTCAACTCTTGGATGTTGGAAATTGATTCTTTTATTTGTTATTTTTGGATAAGAAGGCCAATTTTTCATTACCCAGAATCAGTCTTCTGTCCATCTAGACTCATCATTTCACTGAATCTATCAAGAACCTCATGGATGTTTAGAAATTTGAGCCATGGTACTGTAAACTTGGTGATATCTGATGGGAAACCCAAGTTTGAAACCCATGAGATTGATCCTCCAAAAAAGGACAAATGGAAGACTAAGAAGAAGCTTAAAATGCAAAGAAAAAGAGAGAAGGAGAAGCGAAAAGCCGCTAATAAGAGGGACCCTCGCTCCCTCACTGTTAAGAGAAAGAAGAAACAGAAATTTGCTAATGCAGAAGAGAGAATTAAGTACAAGCTTGAGAGGGTCAGTGTGCTAAATTTTCTTTTTTTAACCTGTTTTTAGTTAATGAATGTGGTGTTGTTTTTCTTGTCTTTACCTGGCCTTGTGTTAATGCTTTGTCATTTGGCTACATGTCTTTAATGAGAAGTTTTGGAGCCTCTAACTTTGAACATTGAGGGACTATGTTCATAATAAATTATGTCAATTTTGTTACCTACGGGAAAGGATTTAAAATATGAGACTGAATTAGGTTAGTATTGGGAAACTATAGAACCTGTTGATATGGACAAGATTGCAGATGCAAGTAGAAGAATATTTAGTTGGCATCGAGTTATACGAAGTCATATATGGTACTGTTAAATTTTGAGATGAAGATTTATTTTATTGGCTTCAATTCTGTTGTGAAAACAAAAACAATTAATGGAATTTTATCAGAAGTAGAGTTGTTATATGTCATTAGCTTGGGAGGCATAGGGTTTTACTTCATCTTAAATTCTTAAAGATTTGTTAAGGGGATTTAACCATATGAGCTAATTTCTTTAAAAAAGGATTTTAGACAGGCAAACATTTTCTGAGATACCCCAAATGTGGTAGAACTTTGGACAAGTTCTAGTACTTCCCAAGACCTCTCAATTGGGTTGGAATTGCTTAACCTACATCAAGTGTTTTCCTAGTCTAAATCTTACGTAGTATCTGGAATTGATTTGCTTTCTTTAGTTCTTGTACTTTTCAACCTCAGAGATAAGATTTATATGATAACTTATGGGAAGATATCATCTTTATCAATATATGGTTGAATTCTTTTGTTGTATGTGGACTGTGTAGCAGAAATCTCAACCTAGTCATGTAGCAGGGATCTCAACCTAGTCATGGCAAATCTTATGCTGAAATTTTAGCTCCATATTCACTCCTCATTGCTTCTGAAGTCAAAGAGAAAAAAAAAACCTTTTGGATAATGTTATTGTTGAAGAAAGAATTTGAAGAATAAACTTGACGATTTCTTCTTTGTACATTTTTCTCTTCAGAGCTTGTAGGTAAACTCTCTTATTCCATGTTGCCAGCAAGTTAAGTTGGAGCTTATGATTCTTTTCAAAGTCAAAGTACTTTATGTGGATTGAATGTGAATATACTAAACATTTGATCCCCCAGAACCGATCATGCAGCTATTCTGACAGTAAAATCAGTAACAATAAAGAGGATTGAGTAAATAAATGCAATGAAAAGAAACAGAAGAGTTATCATGAGGATCAACTATTTACATTTGGGTAATTTACTTTATATTGAGTTTACCATAATTATGAGTCCAGACAGACTTCTCTTTTCAAAACAATAATCTGAACCGGCCAATAGACTTTATTAACAAATATTTTGCCCTTATATATTTCTGGAGTTATGTTGTTCCCAAAGTTCTAAAGGGGAAAAATTCAAATGAGCTTTCTTAAATCTTTTGTTGTGTTCTTATGTTGATCAGAAGGTGTCTTCAAAGGGATAGTTCTATAATTTTTCCTTTTCTCCTTTCAAATATTGGTTACATTAGTAATTTATATAGTGTTGTTTTTCATCTTTAGTTTTTCTAATTTGGGTTCATTTGTTTCTCTTTTTCTTTCAACATAAACACATTTTGCAAGCCAATTTGGAAATCTGATTTATTATTTGTGTATCAAATCATGTTAGTTAGAAAGACCAAGTAATTTGAACTTGATTGTTACTTTTTGACCAATGCATGAGATGAGTGATTATCATTTAAAATGTATTCCTATCATGTAATTGTGGGTAGATGTCAACAAATATAATTAATGTTGATATTTTTATTTTTTATTTTAAAATTACAGGCCAGAATTAAGGAAGCCTTACTGATTGAAAGACTTAAGCGCTATGAAGTTCCCAAAATTCAGGGTCCTGAGGTCAAACCACATGATCTGACTGGTGAGGAACGGTTTTTTATGAAAAAGATGGCTCAGAAAAAGTCTAATTATGTGCCAATTGGAAGAAGAGGAGTATTTGGAGGTGTCATTTTGAATATGCATATGCATTGGAAGAAACATGAAACTGTAAAGGTGATTTGCAATTCTTGCAAGCCTGGCCAAGTGCATGAATATGCCCAAGAAATTGCCAGGTTGAGTGGTGGTATCCCCATACAGGTTATTGGAGATGATGCCATTATATTTTATCGAGGGAAGAACTATGTGCAGCCAGAAGTCATGTCCCCCATAGATACATTGTCCAAAAAAAGGGTGCGTATTCCAGCAACATAAGCTATCCTGTTCTCTAAATATTGATGAGGTTCTTGTCATTTTCATTAGGATGCAAATATGATTCTCAAATTTTGATAATGTTTGTGCCACTTACCTTATTGGGTGATTTATCATAAAACTGCTTCTTTTTGGCACTGAAAATTCCTTATAGACATAAGAATTCATCACTACTTCATCATCTTTCTAGTTTTGGGGAAGATGGCTGCACAAATAATTCCAGCATCAGTTATATATAATTGTGATTCAGTCGACTTACTTCATTTAAGAGCTTTAGTGTTTTGCTCGTTTTTTAAGTTTGGATGTTTTAGATTCTCCTTTGTGACTCTGTGCCTATGAGGGCTAGTTTACCATAATTATGAGTCCAGACATTGCTTCTTTCATTTAGTTTCTACGGGTTTTCTATATTACAACTTCTCCCTTTATCCCTTTTTTTTATTAGTTTTTATGCCAGAAAGACCATACAGTGTACCCATCTAATTGAAAAATTGCTTTAGCTGATTTTGATAGTAATGACTGAAAAATTTATCTAACAGTAAGTGCTGGAACAGTTCTTAGCCATCGAAGGTGAACCATTAGTGCTGTTTGTTATCCAGGACTGTGCTTATGGGTGACATGTGAGAGTGCCTTCAACATTTTGATTAGTATCGAGGTTTTTGATGTATGATTCTAGATTCTTGCACTTAAAAACCAGATATGCTTTTAGAGGACATCAATATGTAGTGATATTAAAATAAATAAATAAATTTTGCTGGTTAGCTATACTGAAAGATAAAAATACTTATGTGTCATTATGAGGACAAAAGTTCTCTCTGTGGAAGGGATGCATACTGCATCAAAGCATTTTAGTGTTTGGCTCATCTTTTTTTTCTTGTTTATCTGCTATCCATGTTGAATTAGATGTCATGAGGCAAAGGATTTTTTTCTTCTTTTTTGAGACTGATTAGGCAAAGGATGATCACCATATTGATTGAGGTGGCAAATATATTCTATATCAGGGCACATGTCATGAACCTTGTTAAAGCAAAGTTGGAGGCACTTCGACTGATTAAAAAGTTATTGGATCTTTAATTTTTTGCTTCAACACGTCTCTTTGCCGGAAGAAAAGTCAGCCACATTACTTTATTTAACTTATAGCAAGATAAAGCAGAGTGCATTAAATTCCTCTTTCTTTGGCTAGCCTCTCTGGTTACATTATCTTATGATAATGCAATGGACTTTGTTTCCATATACTCGATAGATTCATCTTTAGATTGATATGAAGGGGAAAATGATCCATCTGTCATGTTTCCTCGCCGTCGATACTGCTTTTGTGAAGTGAGAAAACTAATCCATGTGGTTTGTATATCTTTAGATTAATGTGAAGAGAAATGTGATCCAGGTGGCTTTTTTCTTACCATTATTATTGCTTTTGTATGTGATAATGATGCTGCATTGAAGATGTGTGATGTATATTCCTGTAGCATCGTTAAACTTGGCTGCAGCTGACTGGTTAGTTCTCCCTTTTCCTTTACAGGCACTGGAAAAATCAAAGTACGAACAATCACTTGAGTCAGTCAGGCGTTTCATTGTTATTGCAGAAAAGGAATTAGAGCTTTACTACCGACACATTGCACTTTACGGTGACCCAAGTAGTCGGAATCCTCTGTCCATATTGGATAGTCCAGGGAAAGACTTCAAGGAATCTGAGAAGCCTGAAAAAGCAAACAATGATTCGTCATTGAATGCCTATTATCCACGTGTTTCAGATACAGAAGTCGATTCCTCTGATGAAGATCAGTTTGAAGACGAGGACTTATCAGAAAGTGAATTAGATTCAATAGATAACACAAGTGATTGGATGAAAACTTAGATATTTTGTTCACGAGGGAAATGAGATACTCAACACTTATTGGCGCATGATTGTTGGCAGTTCGAGAATGGTAAATCAAGATTGTAAAAGTGAATATTAGTATTGTTGTTCATTAGGACTTGTTTAATCTTATGTTTCCCTTAAACTTGGAGTAGTAATCATAGGATGGATTGCTAACATGACACTCCAATGTTTCAAGTGGATAGTTTTGTTTTCAGTTTTTCAAGTATGTTATATGCATATTTATTTTAAAATGGCATATTTTCTCATAGCAGTGCTATTGTATGGTATGATGGGAATATTGAGATTTCATGGCTGGAAAAGGGAGAGGGGAGTTTGCTATTGTTTGGTTTCCTCTCCTCTTGGAGGATTTAGTCTTTGTTTTCCTGTTGTTATTTTTCTTCTTGGATTGTAAAACTTAAGCAGTAAAGTAGCTGGATACTCTTACTGTAATCTGGAATTGCAATCAATAAAAATATCATTTCTATCATTTGCTCGGTTTATCTTGTTAGTTTTGCTGTGTACTATCTACTGTTTCTCATCAGATGCTGTGTTAGCAATTCAGTATTAGAATTTTGTTTTCTTGTATAAAAAATTCTACTAGTGATTGCCTTTTTATTAATAGAAAAGTATCATCAATTGATTAATTTATTTTTTTGATTTTAAATAAAATTATTTATTTTTTATTAAAGGTAATAATGTACAATAAATAAGGATAAATATATAATTTTTTATTTAAATTTTTAAAAAATACTTAAAACGATATTGAATATAAAATAGTGAAATCACCAACAGAGGAAGTAATTAATAATAATTGAGACACCAAGTGCATTAACTTTTTTCTTACTTTTCTCTTTTTTAAGATAATTACCAAAGTATTTTTAACGCCCAATTATCCTGATTGCAATGTACAATTTGAAAAAAAATTGAAATATTATTAAATTGGTAGTTAAAATTAAATTTAAATTGATGTATAAGTTAATTAGTCCGATTTGAAGTGGATACAGACTTTAATTTTTAAGATTATCTTTAATGAAGTTAAGACTTGAATTTTAGTATCTAACTGTTTGTTAATAGTTTACTGGTATTTATATATAATTTTCTATATATATGGTCTATAATGATAATATTTATATTTTAATTATTATCATTTTACATATTTCATTGAATCTGTTACCAGTCTTGTCCTATAAGAAATTATGATAAAAAGATTGAATTTTATATTTCTAAATTGTAACGATGCCTGATGGTGAAGAAATAATGATGCTTGATCATCAGGGATGGAGCATCAGCAATATAGTTCTTAGATAAGGATATGAAAGAATCTCTGATGATCAAGCACAAACACAAGCTCAAATTATTTTTAATGTAATTTTAAGGGAGCCATGATTAGTGGAGTTTAAGGCTAAGAAAGCGTTGAGACCTTATATGAATTAGGGATGAGCATGGATCGGTTAACCGGTCCATTAACAAAAAAATTAACCAGTCCATTAATATCGATTTTTTAAAATCACTAACCATTAATCAGTTCGTTACATTTGGTTAATCAGTCCATCGATTTCGGTTTTTCGGTTTGGTTAATTAATATTTTTCGGTTAACCATTAAAATTTATAATATAAAATTATTAAAAAAATTAGATAATTCAATTCAATTTCAAATGTGTAAAGTAATTTGATATAAAAATTACGAAACAAACATAATTTACTAGTCAAAATTCATGTAATATAAATTAATAGCTGATATTATAAAATAGATTTGATATTCGTTGAAAAATAGAATATGTTTGATTTTACGTTAAATAAAAATTTGAATAATATTAAATTTTATAACATAAACTTTAAAATATAATAAAATGTAATTATATGCTATTAAGTAAAATATGAACACCAATATATGATAAAAAAATAATATATATAAAAGTTAATAAGATACTATATATAAATATTACTATATAACTAAAGAGAATGACATAATATAAATTTAGTTTAATATAAAAAAATAATATATATAAAAGTTAATCGTATATTATATATAAATACTATTATATAATTAAAGAGAATGACATAATATAAATTAAGATATAAAAATATAATTTAAATATATTTTAAAATATTATTTTATGTAAATTTTAGAGAGAAATAAAAAAAATTGAAGATATAAAAATTATATATATATATATATATATATATATATATATATATATATATATATATATATATGAACCGGTTAACCGTTGACTAACGGTTAACCGGTACCTAAAAACCTAAACCGTAATCATTAACAAAAAATATAAAAATTAAAAATCGTAACCGAGTCCATCGAATCGGTTAACGATAAAAATCGATTCGGTTTCGGACTGATTTTACGGTTAACCATATTTTCATTTTTTTTTGCTCATCCCTAATGTGAACTCATCCCTTAACCCCGAAAAAGAAGAAAGATATAAGAACAGAGCAGGAACGAACCTGTATACTGAAGCAAACGTGATAAATAACCAAGCTAAATTAAAGAATTTGAGTTTGATCTTAAGCTAAATTAAGGCTAAAACTCAAAACCAATATAATTGAATCAAACTTAAGTTTATTAATACTCGACTCGACTTAACTCCTTCACAGATGTAGTCCTATTATCAGTTATATTATATACATGTCTTATAATTTTGAAATTTTGAAACAAAATCCAAACCTATTAATACATGTATTTTCATTAGAATTTGATAAACATTATAATTGCAATTCGATTAAACATTACTATGGGTCAATTTTATAATTATATTTTAAATAGTTATTATTCTCCCATTGGCAGAACTTAATGTAATTTGACTTGGAATATGAAAAGTTGAATAGGCAAGTGGAGATGAATTGGCAACTTTTAAATTGATTATATATATATACGATCTTTCATTCTAGAAATACACAAAGACCAAAAAAAAGCACTAAGATTTCAATTATAACTATAAAATTGACCGATATTAATGTTTAAAGAAAGAGCCCTTTGGAGAAGGCTTTAATGTCATAAAAAAGAGAAGAGGCCGACAAGGAATTAGCTAGGATGTTTTATATTGGAGGAATACCATTCAAGTTTACAAGAAATTCTCATTTTATAAAATATAGTCACTCATTTTATAAAATATAGTCAAATATTGGGCAATGGCAACTTGAATGGTTATGTTACTCCCACATACATTAGACTTTGAATCACTTTACTTGCCCAAAAGAGAGCGCGTATGAATTTATTACTTCAACTCATTAGGGATTATTGAAAAAAGAAAAGAGTTTCTATATGTTCTGATAGATTGGGAAGATTGACGGAAACGTCCATTAATTAACATTATGGTAAAATTTGTTTTAGGCCCGATATTTATGAAAGCAATTGATACTAGTGGCAACATCAAAGATGTTGAATACATGGCAAAAATATTTATAAAAATGGTAAAGAGCGAGTTGAGAAAGAAAATGTGGTGCATATTGTGACTGACAATGCTACAAATTTCAAAGTTGAAAATTCTGATCCCCTTGTTACAATACATATGGTTTATATAGGCGTCAAGAGTGGATATTTACATCATCGCTGACATCATCTAACACTAGATAGAATAAGATTATTTTTACAAAAATAAAATTACATTTCAAAAATAAAATAAGATTTGACAAAAGTAGGATATGAATAACTTTTACAAAAGTAAAATAAGATTGACTAGATCCATTATCATTTGCCACTTCATTTGTTCATTGGTTCATGGGATGGTGATATATTCATATCATCCGTGGTCTACGTCTTGGTTGTGGTTACCATTCGAACTATCAACTTCAACTTTATCTCAAGTAATACCGAGTTAGAAGTCACTGGTATTTGCATCAAAAGTAAATTACAAAACTTCTCGAATGACAATTGCAGCAATAGATGCCAAAACTGAGGTCATTCCACAACTATAATCTTTTCTTTATCCCTTGCTATGTTGCTATGAAAAGTTTGAGCAATGAAATTATTACCAATTCTATTTTAGAATGCAAGAGCATATATCAGCTCTTATGATGCAAAGGCTTCCTTTTCAGAGCAAGGGACTAAGCATGGTGATCATGTATAAGAAGAGAACATTCATCTAAGAAAGGAAATAAAAATCTGTATGAACTGAATGGGAAATGATCAAGGATAAAATTTTCCCTGTTTATCTTGTTTCTCAGTAAAATTGTCAATCATAATTGGATCATTTATCATCTTTTCTCTAATCTCCTTTAAAGTTAAGAACATAATAATGTTAAAACCCACTCTGACCTGCACACTTAAATTACAGAAAATGTGAAAATGTAGCTAGAGAACAAGGGTCTGACAGCTAACCAGATCGGCAGACCTAGCATTCCTACTGGCAACGACCCTCCAAAGTTGTGTTTCTGATTCTGCCTTAGATTCAGCCTGCTCGCCCAAGGATTCATCAGATGAAAATGGAGACATTGAGGAGGATGCTAAATGATTTCGAACATCCGCCTGCAGAACTGTAATATTGTTGTTGGCATCTTTAGTGATCACATGAAGCTCTCCATGCAAACCAGCAAGCAAATAGGAAGACTCGGAGCTATTAAAGTCACAAATAGGAATATCTCCCAGCAAAACTTTCCACGTATCATTGTGGTAATCATATACCTTGATTCTAGCACTGTCAAGAGAACTAGATGGTTCGAGTGCATACAACTCACCATCTACAGTGACACTCAATTTCGTTCCTGCTTGCTTAACAGGCCAACCATCACCCATGCCAGTTGGCATTTCACACCATGAATTCATCTCTGGATCATAAACCTCTCCTCCAACATCAACAAAAAAAGGCCAACAATATAGACTCTGAGACACAAATAACCTTCCCCTGTAAGATGTCATTCCTGTAGCAATGGGCTTGAGCATATCTGCTAGAAAAGCAGTAGGCAGCACCTGAGCCTTTGAAAAAGGCATGCTTGAGATCTCAGTCCATATGCCGGAATGAGGATCAAAAACTTCAGCAGATTGAAGTGAGATCAGTCCACCCCGACCTCTAGTGACCCCTCCAACAGCATAAAGCTTGTTGTGTAGTATGCCTGTCTTACAAAAGGCTCTACCAATGGACATTGGACTCATTTCATTCCATGCATTTAGAATTGGATTGTACTGCCACACGCATCTCAAGGCTGAAGCTTTAGACAGTCCCCCCAGTACATAGAGGCAGCCATCAACTGCTCCAACTGAACAGCCATAAAAGCGTAGCGGGTTTGCTGTGCCCTTCTTCCCAAGCCAGCCTCTCACCGTGTCTGCAATTTTGATACTCGAGTCTACCATGTTCCACATTCGAAGTCCAGCCAAACCTTTTCTGGGTTCATCTTCAAAAACAATACCAGGCATCGTTGGCAGTCTCTGCCATCTTCTAGACAATGGATCCAAGGCATACCATAAAAACTTTTCATCTTCAACCTTTGTTAATAAATAGAGCCACTCCTCAGTTGTACCAAGTTGTTTTCTCACATCAAATAGTTCAGTACTTACAAGGGCTGCTTTCCAAGCGTGAGATACAATCTTCATTTTCAAGTAATGAATCCTAGGAAGTCTGGCAAGGATCTGAATCGATATCTCATCAGGAAGACTGGGAATCAGTCTTGGATTTCGCTCACAGTAAGTTGATGACACTCTTTGTCTCTTGCAAGTTTCACCCGGTAATACCTCAAAAACCTCAGAAGCCACTGTCTTCGAACTATGTACACTTAACAAAGCTCCCATTGCTAATTCAGATTAACACAGACATACATCTAAATACTGATCGAGTTCTTTTGATTACGGCTGCTTCACACCTAAGCTCATAAAATGTTTAAGATAGGGGTATCAGTATCACTCTATTTGTTAATCAAAGCATTCTTAAAAACTATATATCCCGGATGCTTCAAACAGACAGCACATAAAATCCTCATTTGTCAGCAAGTTCCCTTTGCAACCAAACCAAAATTGTCACTCCTAACACAAGCATTTTCTAAAACTACAGAAAACATAATCTTTGAGCAGAGAATCAAAATATCCTCACTCAGTTTCCAACAATAATAAAGTAGGAAATAAAGTTATTTAAAAAAAAAAAACCCTTTATCACATAGACGAAATAAAGACAGAAGCGAGCAATTGCGCCCTCAATTAATACATTTAATAAAGAAAAAAAGCATATAAGTAATAACTATGATAAACAGAAAAATGCCCAGACTAGGAAATGAATGATTGGCTTAAAATCAACTACAACGTAAAATTACTGGACAAACCCAGAGCCCAAAATTTCAAAAGAAAAGGAATTTACACAATTTCTAAGTAACTAACCTCAGCCCACCTGTTCGTTTCCCACGAAAAAATCCCCAAGAAGATGGGAAGAAAAGATAAATGAAGCTACTTTCTTTTGTATCATTACATTTCGAGGTGGATAAAATTAAAAAAACACGAAAAGAAGCAGAACAATGGAAACGTTACCTTTCAATTCATAGAAATTCCTTGAAGAAGAGGAATGAAAGCGGAACGAATGGCAGATTTGTCGCGGAAAAAATAAAAGCAAAAGACAAAGGCATAGTATGTGAACAAGCGGATTCCCTAATCCAATTTTCTATATTAATGAAATTTTAAAAATAATAATTAGGTGAATAATAATAATTAGTTGAAAGCAACATTGAGCTTAACGCACGCAACTTGCCACGTCACTGTTTTAACGTCAGCCAATTACGATACTAAACGCCAACGTCTCTAAACAGTACATTGAAAAATATGCAGACCTCCCTTGAAGGCTTCAACAGAAAATCATTCAGCTTTAAGTGGAGGACGTGGTAAAGGTAGGACCAATTGCAGAAGCGAAGGCAAAAGTAATGGAAGAGGAAACTATATGACTACAATCAACAGCAAGAAAATCAATCTCAAGGCAGAGGAAAAAGTCGAGGGAGCTACAAGATATCAGGTGACTAGTTAAATGTTGAATGTTTTAGATGTCGCAAGTATGGCCACTATCAATCATGTCGCACTAACTTGAATAAAAAGAGTAAAGAAAGAAGCAATTTTACAAATAAGAAAAAGAGACGCCACTTTTATTAATGTGCTATGCAGAGGAAGCAGGGGTGAACAAATTTCGGTTCAAATCAAACTGAATTGATTAATTTTTTAAATTTAATTTGATTTTTCGATTCGATTTTTGAAAAAAAAATCGTAGAAAAATTGAATTGAAATTTTATGTAATTATATATATATTTTTTATTTTTTAATTGAATAATTATTTTGTACATATAAATTATTTTATTTTGAATTATAAATTATATGAGTGTATTTATCAATTATTAATATTTATTTTTTAGGTGATAATTTAGAATTTTGATGATTAAATTAAAAATCGATTAAACGAAAAAATTTATTTAATGATTTTGTTGTATTATTTATTATATATTTTGGTATTATATCTTTAATTTGAACTTTTATTTTGTATAATTTAGATATTTTTACTTTAGTATATTATGATTTATTTATTTTTTATAATTTTTAGACACATTTTTTTATTTTTTTAAAAATAACTTTAATTTTTGGTTAACCGAACCAAATCGACCGAAAATTTTGGTTCGGTTTAAATTCGGTTATTCTCTAAGCTTAGTTCAATTGATAAAATTATTAAAAATTCGGCTTTCGATTATTTCGATTTGATTATTGAATCGAACTGATCATTGTACAGGGCTAAAAGG